>JANEHK010000051.1:601896-635006 GCA_025960845.1 Tachycineta bicolor
AGCCCCACACACAGCACAGCCCCACACACAGCACAGCCCCACACACATTGTCACAGCCCCACACATGGGCACTCACAGCGCCATAGCATGGTCAATACCCACTGCACACTGGGCTATGCAACAGACCCCCAAAAACCTAACAAACCCACAGCAAAAGCTCCCCACTGCTTCAGACCCACTTCAACTTTGCCCCCAGCAGCTACAGAACGTACTGCTTCTGCAGCACTGCAGGCATCTAGCAGCTAATAACACCCTTAACATCCATAGTGATCGTATTTGGTAAATGCCAAAAACATCCCAGAGCGTGCACTTGGCACCACACACTTTACTGTACTTAGATTTACTCTTAATTTTAAAGAGAAAAAGAAAAACGGATGCCAATGTCATAAAAGCTGATTATTAAGCTTCTTGTTTGTGATACAGATGACACATAGCCCAGCTAATATCTAAGGCTCACGGTTAATGCTGAATGCTCTGAACACGCTGCCTATCAGATTATTGTTTGATATTGGGGTATTTTCCAAAAGTCGCTGGGTTTGCTCTTTCTTCTAGCCGCAGGGCGTTGGTTCTTAACAGTAATCTAATCATTTCACGTACCCCGTGCAGAGAACACACTTTTTCATTATTGAAGAAAACTAAATTTCACCACTATAAGCTTTCAGCTAAAACACGGACAAAATAATAGGGAAATTAAGATGGTTTTGTATTGGAAATGTTTTTATGTTATTAACACCATGACAAGATTGTCTTCAGTCAAGGTTAAACACAGTACCCTGATGGAAGGCAATTAGAAAAGAAATGGAATAATTTGCTTTTTCTCTAAACTGATCCTTATACCTGACAAAAGCTTGTGTACAGAACTAACTAAACCCATGGCACAGATGCCTGAAAGACCATAAAATCAACCTGTTTGACATAAGAAATACATATTCAATCAGGACAATTTGCCAGTTCAGCAGCATATTCAGTCTGTTTACAGTCCCAGCCATTAGGAATGAACAGTAACATGCCTTTTCCTTCTTAAATGACATTTTTTAGAGTTACCAAAGAAAATTCATGAAGTCAAAGAACAACCACGTTCTTATTAAAGTATTAAAGAAATATTAACCTCTGGTTTCTTTATATACTTTATAACCTCTGCAGAGGATTAGTTACCAGGAAATACCTTCTCATTTTTCCTGTAAAAAAAAAGTATTGCTTAAATACATCTTACCTGAATAAGACTTTCTTATCCCCAATGCCATGCTGCCTTACAAGCTGCTCCTGCCCAGGCAGTTGCAGTCTACATTTGGAGCAGACACACAGGCAGTAGATCAGAGAAAGTTTAAGGCACATTTAAAGTATTCTCCAAGGTACTGGCCAGAAGCATCAAGCCCATACTCGTGGTATAGAGAGATCATTAATGGGCATTAGTGACAGACCATTATGACTTTCAGAATCATTAAAGATTCATAATGTAGCTGCATTGTTCTGGCAACATCTCACCATTTCTTGGACATAAATGTACGTTTCTCCTACATGATTTACTTAAACTTATTATTTTTCAGTGTCAGATTTTGTTTTCTGCCTCCTAGAATTACAGAGAGAGGCTGTAACAGGATCCTGCAGTGCATCACGCTGGCCATAGGAGCCCGGTGCTTGGTTTATTTGATGCCCTTTCTGTAAGGCAATTTGCAATAGGAATAGCTCAACAACGTTCATGAGGCTGAATATGTACCATAATTTCCTTCGACTTTAAATAAGCTGAATTATTGACATACCACATATATATAAAAACACTTGCAAGAATTAAATTTACTAACATTTCTGAAATTGTTACCCTTTGAAATTGTTAAGCTTTGTCGCTGCCTTTCAGGAGAATTCATCATTGGGATACAGTGAAAAATATTGCAGATTTGCTAGCTGGGGTCAACCAAACCTGCAACTCCCAATGCAATTTTGACAAGCGAGGAAACGCTGAGATTTGCTTTTAAAGATGTACAATACTGCAAAGAGTGTGCTCCAAAATGTGGCTACAGCTATATTTCAGCTGTATTAATCAAGGGCTGGATTTAAATTTTCTCCTGCTGAACCAGACTGAGACTTCCAGCCCACCTTTCCTCAGTACAGTAAGTTAAGTCCGTGCTCACACATTATGTAAATAATGAGATTTAGGCACTTTAGGAGCAGAGTCAAATTTCAAAGCCAAATGTCTCCAAGTGTGATTTGTTCATGATGAAACCATAAAATTCCGAGTAGTAGAGAGGAGCTATTTGCACAGGCAATGGCTCTTCCCCAGGGCCAGCACTCCCTCCAGACACGTTTGCAGGTGATGTGAGTCTGACCTTGGTTCATCCTGTGGTCACTCTGCTCGCCCACCAACGAGCACTCAACCCCTGTCAGCCAGGGCAAAGCATCCCACTCCCTTCAGGAGGAGCAGCTCCTGAATTCCCCCAACACAGCCACTGTCACTGTGAGATTAGCTCAGGTTCAGACCCTTCAGGCCAGGAACAAGCAAACCCCTTCCAGATGCTGGGCCTTGGGTATTAAAATGGGATCTGGCAGCTGAAGCCTCCCAAGCATTTTAACTTGTCTCAGCATTGATGCTGTGCTGGATCTAGGCCTGAAAGTTGAAGCTCACCAATTTACTACTAATAAACAATTTTCCTAAAACAATATTTTAGTGTTTGCTTATACACGACTGCTTATACATTTAGAATTCACAAGATGAAGAAGTGTGCAGAAACATACCATTCTATTCCAGTTTTAGAATATTCCCCGTTTCTTATGCCACGATTGCTCATAATCCAGCTGTGAATAATTCTGATATCCAACTACACTGTACAATTAAAACCACCCTTAATTACTGTTGCCAGAAACGAGCAGTACCACACAAGGAAAACTGCAGAGGCAAAAAAATGAAGTCGATGTTGAGACCTCTCCACTTGGAAATGGCACTGTTTTCACCAAAAGAAGTCAAAAAGCCATGTGGAAGAATGCAGACAAGTCCATTTCTAATGGCCTGCTGAGCTCTATTGATTTCAGGACTGACCCTGAGTCAATAGGTTTTCTGTCACCCGTGTCAGCTACTGACAGGCAGTCAAAAGCCCAAAGTGGCAATTACCAAGACAGGCAATTATAAACAAGGTTAATCCCCTGTAAATGTAGTTCTTCTTCTACTGGCAACAGTAGATTCCCAAAGCCTCCATGACCTTAATGATAACTCCCTAAAATAGACATGGATCTTATTAAAATGTCATTGTTCTGTACTCTTCAGCCTACCTCAAAAATGGTTTAAGCATTTCAGAACCATTCTGAAGGTTTTACAATGTAATTGGAGTTGTCCATTGAAACCATGCCCTGGTTCAGCCGATCCTTATCACCATCTAGTTACTCAGTGCACATTAACTTGGTTTGTTGTTTTCATTAGTGAGAGGACAATGCAGCTCCTGTCTGATCCCTTTGTGTCCATTACATCCCCCAGCACGTGGCTGGAGCCACCTGGCACAAGGGAACTCAGCAACTCTGAGATCCTGCCTTCAGCCAGCCTTCACCTCACCTCTGCTGGACCATCAGCTGCCTTGGGGGATCAGCTTAAAACAACAACTCTGTAGTGTAGCAGAAGGACTACAAGTGGAATTTGAAATAAAACCTGCCATTTCTTATTCTTCCCCAATGTATCAATAAAAATCGAGATGGTGTTGGGAATGAACTGCCCCCCCCCGGAGACTGTCATGGTATAAAAACTGCTGAGGACGAGCTGTGCTGGCCTTGGCTGGGACAGAGCTCATTTTCCCCATGGCAGCTGGTCCAGGGCTGTGCTTTGGGTTTGTGCTGGGAAGTGTTGATAATTCAGGGATGTTTCTGCTATCCCCGAGCAGAGCTCACACACAGCCAAGGCCTTTTCTGCTCCTCACCCCACGGCGAGCGGGCTGGGGGTGCCCAGGGGCTGGGAGGGGACACGGCCAGCACAGCTGGCCCTCAGTGACCCACGGGATGCTCCAGCCCATGCAGCCTCAGGAGCAGTGCCAAAAGCTGGGGGAAGAAGGAAGGGGTGGTCGTTTGTGGCATTTGCCTTCCCAAGTGACCGCTGCAGGGGATGGAGCCCCAGCCAAAATCAGCGTGGGAGGCAGTGGACAGCTAAGGGGAAGAGAAAAAGACGGTTTGGAAAGGGCATTTATGTTCCTAACCATCTAAAGAGAAAAGCTCAAATTAGCCTTCCAAAAGCATCCCTTTAAGGCAAAAATTGATCAGCTTACCCATAGTATTATGTGCCAGAACAGATAATATACCAGATCCCAGTGGATTTATGGTCCCACGTTGCCTTGCTGGCTGTTTTGGGAACAGTACAGCCAGGGTTATCATCAAGCACTCTCCTCCCAGAGAGCACAGCCACACATCAGCACAGTGCTCCACCCTCTGTGTGTTCTCCATGACAGAGAAACTCTGACTTGCATCTGAGCAATGATGCAGGCTGAAGTAAGGGCTAAGCACTGCCAGCGAGGCTAGCAGAGGCAATCCTATTCCACAGAATCCTGTTTTGTGCTTTTGAATACATCTTGTCCAGAAAAAACAACCATCAGGCTTGCCCTTACTCCGTGGAATGCAACAACAAAACCCCCAAGGAGCTCATCTGACAGTAGGAGGCCAATTGACCAGGCCCCACTTCTGCTGCTGCTGTTATGACCAAAAATCTCCAAACTGTGGCTGAGCAAGCCCAGCAGTGCTGTCTCAGCAGCCTCGCTGCAACACGGAACAGCAGCTGCAACAGGAACCTGCCAGGACACACAGATACAAGGGTTCCTGCCTCCCCCGCTGCGGGAGAAGGAATAAGGAGAACACAGAGCTCTGAACTGCTGCCCAGACAGACACGACAGCCCTCTGGGGTTCTGGAGCTGCCCTGCACAGACTCCTGCTGTGTGAGGCATCATTATGCTCTCATAAAGTGATGCAGAAGCATGAATTCTAGCTCCAAAGAAAAGCGAAGCAATTAATCCAATTTTATAATTTTGTGTTTCAGGTAAGTGAAAATACTATATATTTGAACAGGAAAATACATTTTTCCCTCTGTTTTTTGACCTGATTGCACGACCCTTTCACGCAATCTGAAATCAGGAACAAACTCATTAATGAAGGAAACTATTTAATACCCTGATGCAGGGAATGTTTCAGTTTCCACTTTCCAAAGGGAAGCCGAGTGTAGTCAGTGAGGCAATTTCGTTCCTTGGCTCCATCTGCCACCTGGTGGAACATCCCGGGCAGGCAGCATCCACCGAACCTGGAGTTGGGTGCTGTTGGGAGGCCGCAAGAAGCAACGAGCAGCACCGCAGCTGCCAGCATCTGTCAGTCCATGTTTGAAACCAATGCGGTTACAGAAAGGGAAAACTTTGAATTCTGATTTTTTAGCCGATCAAACTAAACAGCTGAAAACTCCCAAATGTCAGAAACTGTCCCAACGGTTTGTAACATTTATGAAAACCTTCTCAGCACTAGAGAAGCTCATATTCAAAAGCAGGACTTGGAGGCAGACAGATGATTCAAAACAGAAAAGCAAAAGAGATGCTTTGATACCTGCCTGCAAATAGCTGGAAATTCCCTGCTGTTATGCCATGAAAATAAAGCAGGAAAGACAGAATTGGTCCAAGCCTCAGCTTCTGAAGCTCTTGTAGTCTGTTTGGAACAGGGTGTTTATTTTATATTCTATTCAGAGCATTTTAGCAAAGCTGTCAAACCGAGTATAAGCAGAAGTGACCCCTATTTCCTTGCTCTGAAACCAGCAGTCCTGGTTGTGCTGTCCCACTCACTGCACGGGGGCAGGGTGACACTGGTGGGCTCATCTGGTGCCTGCACAGTGTCCCTCGGCAGCTGGGAGTGGGAAACTCCACATTTCCTGTGCCCCACGGAGGGCTGTGCAGGGTGTCCAGGCTGCGCCAGCAGCACCGCTGCCAGAAGCGGACAGAACGCTCTTGGCCAGATCCCCAGGGCAGCACTGCAACAGCCTGGGACAGGCACCCTAAACCACCTCCAGCTGTAATGTGTGGGGGAAATGGGGCAGCCCCTAAGCTGTGCCACACCAGGGCAGCACCAGCACTGCCAGGGCAACCATGCAGCAGCTCAGGGTAAAGCCCCTGCTCCTGGCTTGGCCTTTCCCATAGCCCAGGGAAAAACACAGGCACAATGTGAGCAATGCTGATGAACACAGAGCAAATACTGGAAAAAGCCCAGAGCAGCTCCCAGCACTGTTACAGTCACCTGTGGGATGCCACCAGCCCGGGGGCTGACATCATTCTGACAGCTGGAAAGCAAATTTCAATCACACTGGCAAACTCCTACTCAAACACAGCTTTCATTCACTCACTGAAGAAGGAGAAGGAACCACAGCAACTGCCCCAGCCAAGCCCTCATGAAAGCACAGCCCTACCCATGTGCGGTACAGCAGATCAACCCTTAAAGACAAAAGGAACATTTTCCTACTTCCCAATACACACCAAAATAAGACCACCCCTTTCCAAGCCTGCCTGCTGATGGAAAAGAGCTGGATGCTGTGCATAGATTTGCAATGGGATTTGCAAAAACACTTAAGAGAACTGGGAACGTAAAACCCATTACATTTCCCTGACACTCATCTACTGAGCTCCCTGAAGTGCCTTTGAAAACCCCCCACTGAAAATCCCACTGAAACAAGTGCAAGGAAACACAGGGCAGAGCTCAGGGACCAGCAGAGCCTACTCCATCACTGGGAGGAGGCTCCAGCAGCCCAGACTAGAGCCTGGCAGGGTCACCTGAGCTGAGAACAGCCCAGACATCCTGGGCTGGCCAGGAAGCAGCCCAGCCTGGAGCAGGAATGGTTTGGGATAAGCAGTGCCTGTGCAGGTGCCACCTGTCCCCACCCAGCCACCTGCAGACACCCTGTGCAAACACAGCTCTCCAGGAAAGCTCTGCTGGCAGCCCTCTGCAGGCATCCACAGCCAAAATCAATGCACACATCACTGCTCATGAAAGTAATTTTGTTTATGATAATTAAATAAATTAGCTCTAACAAAAGAATGATTTCTCTATTTACCAAAGGAAACAAATGGGTTGAAAGTAATTTAATTTGACATAAATTTGGGGTTGGGTTTAATCCTTCAGATTTTATTCTTAATTTCCCCCAATATTTTATAACACTGTTAATCATTGTTATTTTATTTTCCTGTGATAACATATGAAAATAAACTGTTGAAAATCTGACCTAAGTCCTGGACAGAAAAGGAGGAGCAGACTTCCCTGAATTTTTGATGATGGCCCTGCGCTATTTGGAAAGTCAGCCTCAAGTCCCCTGTATACACTCCAGTAAAAGCAAAACACTTTGCAGGTGGATTCTGACCACATTTACACCTGTGAGTTCCTGATGTGGAGACCCAGAACTGGAACTGTATTTGTAGGGATATAAATGAAATGGATTTCATCCTTGCCCCAATACCCAGACTCTTATCATCAGCCACAGATGATAATGCCTTGAAGAAGTTTCATCTAAGCACAAAACGGAGTATTTTTGTCCCAAAGTTCCATTCCACTGACAAGACACTGCAGGAAATAGGACTGGAGAAGTGTCAGCGACAATCATGTAAATGTGTTTTTATGTGCCAGTACCACCCATCAGGCCTTCATCCTTGCCATTAAATGCACCATCCCAGCACTGTGCTCACATCCTGGTTTGTGCTGCTCACGGGGCTCTGAGCACACAGGAAAATGTTTGTTAGCAGGAGATGCTCAGTATGTTCACCAGAAGTAGAAGCATAAACCCCCAGCAGACAAAAGAACCATCACCACTTGTTTGGCAGACATTATTTTGGCCCACTTTCCTCATTAGGTAAAACTCCCACGATTCAAGCACTCTGAAAAATCTCACTAAAGCATTTGCCACTAGAGGAGGCTATTCCATAATTTTTTTTCCACTGACACACTTGTACCACTGAAATGTCAGTGGTGTGTCTGCAAATCACCACTGCTGTTTTCCAGCTATTCTTACTGTGAATTCCTCTGAAATCAGGGAACTCCTTAATAACTGTATTTGGACTAATTCTTGAGCCAAAGGAATAATAATAATAAAAAAAAAATAAAAAAACACCCCACACCAACCACAAAAACAAACAAACAAACAAACAAACAAACAAACAAACAAACAAACAAACCAACCAACCTTCACAAAATCCACAGAGCTCCTAACAGGGATAATTTATCTCTTTTAGCATGATGGTGGTTTTGCAGCTCTCCAGGCAGTGGAAGGGAAAATGCAGGTGAATAAGCTGGGGGCTTTCAGGGACTCTGCTAATCAGTAAATACAATAATGCTAGGCAGAGAAACTTAAGATGGATGAACTATCAACATGGCCATATCATCAGCAAGTGTATCAAGTTTCTTCACTACTTCCCATCTTTTTTTTAAACTCTTTTGAGCACCTGAACCTCATCTTCAGCCCATGAGACTCCAAGTGACCACATTTAGGATTCATTCCCTTGAAGAACTGTGTAGTCTCACATTATTGCTCCATATCTGAACAGGACCAAATTTTAGAACATTCCAATTTTCTAAGAAACAGATTTGCCCTTTCCAGTCTGGCCTAGGTAAAAATTGATATTAAGGGAACCAGGCTGGGTAATTCTGTTCGACAAATCTTGATATCATAAAACATCTGTGGTTTCTGGGCTGGTCCCAGGAACAGCTGCCTGTTCTCCATCCACAGAACAAGCACATCCCAGATGAGATCAAGGAGATATGTTTGTCCAACAGTCCCATTTCTTGATGCATCCACCACAGCCTCTTGTACTCAGTGGAATCTTCTGTGCTGTTCCTTTGGCTTCCAACTCATAAACTCCAAATCTGAGTGTATTACTAAACATTCCACCATGTGCTTCCTGTGCTAAGAAGCTATTTAGTTATTTAAAGAAGATACTAAAAAAAAAAAGGTAATTTAATTTTATTTAAAATTTTAATTAAGGAGCTGTGTAACTACATTCTCAGTTATAGTGCTATATAGATGTATATATAGTGCTATATAGAGAGCTCTAACTCCACATCTCAGCATTAGAGGGAGTCCTACTCCTGTTTAACTCTCTCTGCAAAGTCAAGGAGGAAAGCTGGAAGCAGGGCTTTAGTGAACAGCATCCCAGCATTGGGTCATCAGCATCAGAAAAAGGAGCAAGAAAAAAACCCTGAGAAGCTATTTCACCTCTGCAGTGAACCCACAGCACACAGCAGCATAAAAATCTGGTCCCTCTGCTCCTGTCAGGCACCAGCACTCCCACTCTCAGCAGCCCAGCACCACTTGAAAGAGGACTCACACAGATACTCAGGTTCAGTGACCCTGGAGATCCAGGAGGATTTGTCAGCCTTTAAAGCAGTTACCTTTTATATGGATGGGCCTGGAGAACTCCACCAGACATGGGCCAGCCACGCTGGTTCTTGGGGGCTGTGGCAAGGACACAGGCACGCAGAAATCGGGGGCAGGTGGCTCCAGTGACATCCTGTTCCTCAGAGCCACAGCAGCAGGGCCAAGGAGGGGGCCAGGCAGGCCGGGGACAATGCAGACTGTGCATCATGGCTTGAGCCAGGGCACCCTGCTCAGCACAGAGCCGGGGGGCACCGGGACACTGCTGGGCTCTGAGCAGCCACAACCAAGGGGGGGACTTCTGTCAGCACTTTAATGGGCTTGTGACTCTGCTGTCAGCTTCAACATATTAAAAACAAGAGGATTTACCTCTTCGTCAGCTATTAGTTATTAGAGTGCTCATTCAGGTAACATTTCTAAGATTCCTCTGTACCTGGAAGCAAGGAGTGAATGGTAAATGTTAACCTGACTGCTGATGGATGTTAGTACAATCACAGATGTCCACTGGATTTCTAAACTAGTTATTCTGCAGCTCTTAATGCTTTTGCATCCATCACTTTCCTATATATATTTGACTCAGCACACAGTGCTGACACGTTTTCCTGAGTCTTTTCAACTTTAAGCCAGAGAACTGATGAAAATAAAGGTGAAAGGCAGATTACTATTTAGCTCCTTTTATGTCAATCTTAAGTCTTCTAATAAATGAACGTCAAGAAAACACTTATTACCAATTTTTAAGCAGCAGGCTGTGCCTACAAGCAAACCAGGCTTCGTTTAACTTGACAGAGGAAGAAATTTCCTGGGATAGAGGAGGAAGAGGTGGCTCACTCTGGGGACAGGGACACCTAAGCATGCAGGACCCCTCTGCACCCCCCAGCAGCTGTGGGGGGCTCCCAGCCCTGTACCACTGTGATCAGTGTGCCAGGGCTGCTCCAAAACCTGTTTTCCTACCTGTGCCACTACTGAGATGAGATTTTAACAACCAGGGTAAAGCCATCCAATATAATCTGAGAGACAGGCTAAAACAACAGCCTTTCTTCTGCTCCACTCCATGTTTTGCTGTGCTCTTCCAATCAATCCATGAAGCACCCAGTGTTTGTTTTTATCCCTGGCTGCAATTAAAACTACAGGAAACATGTGATAAACACAATCTTCCCACAGGGATTATTACTCTGCAAGCCACTGACTAACCACCAGATAAAACACCTAAATGACACCAGCATCAATTTTTCAAAAAGCAAGACTAAGATGAATGTCTTACAGTAATAATGTTAATTATGCTAGGTGGATAAAATGAGAAAAAACACCCAGAGAATTCAGTGAGGACTGCTAAAATCTGTAGTGCTTAAATAGCCAAATGCAATTAGAAGACTCACTCTTTAGTCATCAGCAATTTTGCAGCTCCACTGTAGGACATAAGCACTGGAGCCAGTGCTCTGTGACAAGGGAACAGATTTCTGCTTTGCTCTACAGCTGACAAGCCTTTATCTGTGGGAAGTTTGACATTTAATGTGTTGTTTTTTTTTTTTAATAGACTTGGCGAAATGGGACAGATGTCTGTAACAATTAGTAGCCACTTCCTAAAGCAATTATTTATCCCAGGAGATCTCGTAAGGTTTTTAGATGTGACCAAGAGCATTCAAATGTCAAGAGACATGAGGGATGTGCAGGTAAGAGGAGGACACACCTGAAGTCCCCAGGTATGTGGTGTGAGTATCCCCAGGGGCTGTGGGTGGTGGGACACAGGGCCCACCAGCACAGCTGCTCAGCCTCTCTGCACCAGAACCACCAAGCCTAAGCAGCAGAGATCCTTTCCCCATGAAAATTTCAGGTACCTCAAAGAAGTCCAAATCTTCAGACTGATTTGCAAGGACCCCTTGCCAATCAGAGCAGACTCTGCATGGAGGGAAGGACAGCAAGCCCTGAGTCCAAGGGTCAGTGCCAGCAGTGACATCCCAGTGTCCTGGAGGGCAGGTAACATCTCCTGGCTCCAGGAACGTGCTTTCCTACTGCACTGCTGCCCTTCCCACCACTGGCACCAGCAGTGTGCAGCTCCTCCTGCACAGCCAGGAGGCAGGGCCACGACAAAGGCCAGCACCCACCTTTCGCAGCTGAGAAAGCCACTCACCTGTGCCAATGCCTGCCACACACTGGACAAGTCACCTCCAGCTTGGTACACTCAAAAGAAAAACAAATGTTCAGCCAGCAGACAGAGACTGTTACCAGAGTGATCTGTGTGGCCCCAGAGATGAGCCAGAGGAGAGAACTGCTTCATCATTTCCAGTGTCATCTGCTCATTTCACTCAGCAAGTGGTGGCGTGGAAGGGAAGCAGTGGAAGTTTTATAAAATAAATACTCCTACAGCTGTCACCAGCTTCTAGGCATCCAGCTAAAAGGAGGCATTTGTTTTCAAATTGCACATTACCACTTGGAAGGGACGAAATTAACATCTTCATCATCAAATACCTCAATATTTGTAACATGGTAACATCTAGGAGCCAGAATTGAGTCCACAAAGTGAATCTGCAAAGGGATGGAGGCAGATACCCTGCTCCAAGCAGGTAATTAGCATTCAACTGACAAATTATTGTTTCTGCCATCAATAACCTGATTTAAATTGTGGATGGAAACACAAATAACAAGAGACAAAGCCCTGGATCATTCTGCATTGCTCTGCCTTTGCCTGCTGGAGTCTGACAATTAATGAATTTTCTCTACTGCAAGAAATGCATATCCACTCTCAGCTGAAGGGGGAAGGATTTTGTAGTTTTGCTGAGTTTCCCTGTATTTGCCTCTTTTTAAGCTCTTTGGTGCACCCAGAGAGTAGAGGTGTGATGGGCCAGTTATTAAGACATTTCAAAACATGGACAGACAAAAGAATTTAATGCAAAAAAAATCCACTTATTTTTCCCCCCTTCTTTTGGAAAACTGAGTTATCTGCTAATTTAATTTTGGGTGAAATTTGACTCTTTTTTTTTTTTTTTTTTTTTTTTGAGCAGCTGGAAATAGTGTTCAGTGGGTAAATTGGGATGAAAGGTTTCAATTTACAGGCATTTTCCCTGAAGATTTCTTATCAAATTAACATTTGACCAGAATTAGGAAAAAGTCATTAAATGTTTCAGTTTCATCGAGCCTTCCGTCTAGGTCCCTAGAGATGACACAATGACACAAATGAAGAGTTTTACTACCATTAACATGTGCACAGAGAGGGACGGAGGCAGGATTGACTGTCAGGCACCTGTGGGTAAGAAAAGCCTGCAAACAGAGTGGCCCAGAATGAGCATTCTGCCACCTCCACAGGGTGAGGGCAGTGGGGACTCAGGGAAAGCCCACCTGAGATGGAAATTCGTGTCTTATTTCTGCTGTTGTCAACAAGACCTCCAGGGCAGTGAAGCTGAAGCTGCTACAAAAGCTGCTGATAGGTGTGCAGGCTACAAACAATTGCCCCTGTCAGAAATAAGGAAGGACACTGTTTTCATTGAGCAGGAAAAATCAATAAAACATGAGAAGAGGCACTCAGAAAACTCATGTTCCTGCTACTATAGCAACACCTTTTTAATCAATAGGGAGAATGCAAAAATACCCAAAGGAATGGACAACACAGCTGCAATTACTACTCCATGTGAGACCACGCTTCCTGTGCATCGTGACATCCAATCAGTCAGAATTAAATTTTGTGTGCTACCCTACATCCACTGATCTGTCCCTCAGCCAGTCTGTCAGGTCCTTCTCAGAAGTGTTACAAATCAGATTTATCAGGATGACAAAGAGAGCTCTTGCTCCGAGCACAGGCACAGCTCAGCTGCTAAGCAACCAAAGGAGCAGAGACAGAAAAATCTCCCCGTGCTCCCCAACAGAAATGCCCATCCCCTGGCACACGAACAGTGTGAGAAACGCAGTCAGGACCATCACAGGTAGAGAATTTTCCACTCAGCCATGGGGGAAAAAGCTGTGTGTACTTGCCACATCTGTGACCAACAATCACCCTTGATTTTCAGGGTCCTACAGCAAGTTCCTATTATCAAAAACATGTTCTGCTCCCTTCTTCCATTGATTTAGAAGCTGATTCATGGAATAGCTGCTACCTGGGGTAGCACAGAGAGTGGTGCAGCCCTCCCAGAACATTGCGTGCCCTGACACCCCACACTGTGACAGCCCTGACACCCCACACTGTGAGTGCCCTGACACCCCACACTGTGACAGCCCTGACACCCCACAATGTGAGTGCTCTGACACCCCACAATGTGACAGCCCTGACACCCCACACTGTGACAGCCCTGACACCCCACACTGTGAGTGCACTGACACCCCACACTGTGAGTGCCCTGACACCCCACACTGTGACAGCCCTGACACCCCACACTGTGAGTGCCCTGACACCCCACACTGTGACTGCCCTGACACCCCACACTGTGACAGCCCTGACACCCCACAATGTGACAGCCCTGACACCCCACACTGTGAGTGCCCTGACACCCCACACTGTGACAGCCCTGACACCCCACAATGTGACAGCCCTGACACCCCACTGTGACTGCTCTGACACCCCACACTGTGACTGCCCTGACACCCCACACTGTGAGTGCCCTGACACCCCACACTTTGACTGCCCTGACACCCCACACTGTGACTGCCCTGACACCCCACAATGTGACAGCCCTGACACCCCACACTGTTCCACTTTGCCTTAGTGTTCTCCCTGTCAGAACACACAGATAGAGCTCGGCCACCACGTTCCAGAGTAATCCACTTCCCAATGGCTTTCAAAATGCTGTTACACTTATTCTGGATTTCCTGCTGTCCAAGCCTTGTCAGAGTTTAGCAGGCAGCACACACTGAACATTGCTTGGGATATTCTGCTTGGTACTGTCCTATTTTCACTAATCCCAAGGACTGAATTGAATCGCCAGCCTTGCCATGTATCTTCATGTCCAAGAGATGTTTTGCTGTTCAACAAACAAGACTCCTACCACAAGGGAACTGCAGAGGAAAGGTTTGAAGCCTGGCTGGTTTGTATCTGCAAGTCAGAAACTGCCCACAGTAACAGCCTTTGATAAAACAGATGGAGGTTTAGAGCCAAAATAACTTGATCTCAATCATAATGCCCATGATAGTCAAGTGAAAAACTCAGAGCTGAGTTTACAAATGAGTCATGGCACACTAACAGGTTTCCATTAGCTGATAGATCCAAGGTACCTAGAAAATAAGGAGCAATGCAGTGAATTAATTCTGTTTCCTTTGAATTTAAATAAATTGGATGCCATCCTTTTTCTTAAAAAATTCCTCTGCTTCAATAACATTTATACAAGAATATGTGATGCACATTTAGTATTATTTTCTTGGTTCAGCTTTTCTTAATGCTGTATGATAAGGCAGACTTCTCAGAGCACTTACCACAGGTCGCGGATTTAACTCCAGTAGAGCCAAGTAGATGTCTCTGCCTACAAACCTGGTAATGGTGGGAGAACTCAGCAAAACAACAGCTTAGAGATGTGTAAGAACTTGAATATTACCTAAAGGCCTCCACCTGCATGTGATGCAATGGCTTTTGGCTGGCTGCTAACAACAGAGGTAGGGATTTATTCCTTATTTCAAACACTGAACAGCAAAACTGGCCCGAGCTCTTCCCTTAGCTCTGACCTGCACTGCCCCCAGCACCTCAACACCGTAACTATATGCAAAACAATCAGGACTCTAATTTTCAGGCACAACCTTTTCCTACCTACATGGGACAACAGGTGTAACAGCTACCAGTCAGGTATCAGGGAATTTTCTGCAAGGTTTATTTCTATCAAGAATAAATAAATAAGGTTTATTTCTATCAAGAATAAAAGAATTACCATATCAGGTAGAAATGGAAGTCCACTTACCCTAAACACTAGAAAGATAAGTATATGCATTTTTCCATAGATACCTCCTCTTCTTTTTTCTGCCAACTCCATCTGATACTATGAGAGTGGTTTAAATACTAAAACATCTGAATGTGAATCCCTGCCAAAAGCTAGCTGCAATTAATCTGCAACTAGATATTTTGATCACTGGTACTTCCATGGAGACACAGATAGCAGAAGCCCAAGCACAGCTCCAGTTATCCCCATGTGAACTCCACTTTCTAGAAGACCCAGTTCAAATTCACTCTATTTAATGGTGTGTTTACAGAAAAAAAAAATGAACTTTGCATAGAAGACTAGAAAACCAATGCCCAGCCTCAGATTGAACAGTCTCAAAATACAATGTCAGAGCCAGAGTCTGAGAGGAACTGAATTAACAACCCCATCACCATTTTTAATCACAGACCCATTTGTTTGTCAGCACCAGGAGGTCAATGACACCATCTCAGGCAGCCCCCAGATTAACCCCTCTGCAACCTCAGAGCCAAGTAAGCCCACTGCTGCAGGCAGAAGGAATCATGGGGCCCAAAGTAGGAACCATTTTAGGATGTACTCCTCAGCTCTGTTCTTTCAAGAGATGCTGAAGCAAAACCCTCCTAAGGACATCTGGCTTGATTTTGCTGCACGGTCTGCATCAGCAAGTAGCTAGAGAGTTGCCTTATTGAAAATTCTACATATTAAAAGTGCCAGAAAGGTACCTTTGAGTCATGTTGATAAATCCTTGTTTAACAGCTGTCAGGGGAAGCTGACAGACTAGCCAGAGGGGGATCTCTGGGCATGCAGCACTCACAGGCCTATAATGTACAGTAAAATGCAGATGTAAGGAATGATCACATCACAGTGCCAGGCAGCATCCTGTCTGCCCAGAACATATGGAGATCAGCCTGCAGAGGAAAGCCTTCAGTGGTGTTACCACGGGCAGAGTGACTCTGGAGCAGGCAGCAGCACCAAAGCCTCTCCAGGAATGCAGACACAGCCTGGCTCCTGGAGAGGCACCTCCACACAGCTTCAGACACACCAGGATGTGCTGTGACTTCACTGACAGCTGCTGCTGCCACAGGGGCTCTCAATTACTGCTGTCAGCTACCCAGTGCACCCAAGCAGACTCACCCAAAACAAAAATGTTTTGGCTCTTAGGCCAAGCACATAGGCCAAATCCCCAACTTTTGCCATTCTGCTGCTGTTGTCTTATTGCATCTCCATGGTCACACAACTGGATCTCTAGAATGGCTTTCAAGCAAGTGTCTATGTACAACACTTGGACAACTTTTCTCCTGTGCTGTGTCTTTGTCATGAATCATAAAGCTCATGATCCTGCATACAAAAGGACTGATGCCAGATGTAAAATCTGCAGATTAAATCTTTACAAACAATACACAAATTCACAGCGGGCCATGCCAAAAACCTCTGATGTATAGCAAGCCTAATCTTCCTGAATAACTGTTTTCCTTCCCATCCCACACTGCTATATTTTTCTCTATTTTAATTTATTTTAATAAGACATATGTTTGTTTGGAAACAACATATATTACTGAGCTGTTTCTGGTTTAGAAAACAGAATCATTAACAAGATATAGCACACAAGTGCTATATCTAGTTTGTGTTATTTTCTGCTTTGTCAGTTTGACTCAGTCTGTTTTAAATTGCTCAAGCTATTTTAATGTCCTTTTTGCAATTCAAATCTGCATTCTGTAAGTATAACTGAAAAGATAACAGTTCATTTTCAGTCTTGCACTCAAATCTGTTGAAGGAGACTTTAGTTGAGTTTTCTGTTGTTTAAACTCCCTTTTTGATTGTACTAATTTTAAAACAAAATTGTTTTTAAAAGCTAGTTATTGGAAAAAGGTGAGGCTTGATTTGAAGCTTTTTCAAGGGCATGAAGGCAGGCAGGTTCCAAGAAGAGCAGGGAGATGGATGCTCCAGAACAGTGATTCTGAACTGGAGCTGGGTGAGTGGAACTGTCCCAAGCCTGCTGAGCCAGAGTAACAGCACCAAGACTCCACCGGAGCATACCCTGAAAAACCCCCTTGGCAAATGTCTTTCAGCTCTCTTTCCTCCAGTGGACACATCAGACACTGAAGAGGAGTCTACTATACTCTGGAAAAATCTGTTTTCACTTACATCTCTCGGACATCCCACAAAGGTGCATGAAGGTACAAAGCACTGAGCAGAATAAAACCAGCTGCCTCCTTGCATACATTTCTGCTTCTTTGGCTGAAGCCTCAGATCAACTCAAGAATCACAGAGCATTTTATCCTAATTTAAAGTGATACCTGTAAAAGAAGTCTGTAATTTATATGAAATTGCCTTGGGTAATAACAATTTACCTGACTCTGCATAATGCAGTGTTGGAGAATTACTCCACTTTTGGAGCTGCAGGGCCAGGGGGGGCTGGTGGCAGAGAATGGTGCTGAGACAGGCTCAGGGAACAGCCTGCAGCCAGGGTGGTGCCTGGGCAGGGCAGGGGGGGCACAGCAGGGTCACCAGGCAGCGACAGTCCCTCAGTGGCCGAGCAGTGACGGTCACTCGGCAGCTGGAAGGCGCAGTCAGGGTGCACAGGGCTCTGCCCCATCAGCAGGAGCCCATCCCTGGGCTGGCTCACTGCCCTCCTGTGCCAGGTGCCCATGGTGGTTAAGGAGACTCAGCAATTAGCACTGGATCTCGTTAGGAGCACCCACCCAGCGCCGCTGTGTGAGGCTGAGCCCGCAGGGGCTCTGCCGGAGCAGCAGCCACCAGTGAGGTGATGGAGCTGGCACAGGGCAGCAACATTCCCCGGCACCATGGGCAGCACAGGATGGCTCTGCAGGCCCTGGGCAGCTCTGGATCCTAGGCACAGGAGGGAACAGGTGCCCCTGAGCCTCGTCCCAGACCCACTCACAAGCCCCAGTGTTGCGAAGGGTGAAACTAAAAAGCCTTATAAATATGATTGCTTAGATTTTGAGAATATGAAACCTATAAGTGAGATAGAATTGAAAGCAAGTTTTGATGTCTGAGATGTCCTGGTTACTGAATGTCTGGAAAACAATGGCATGGCCAGCTGAAGGTGATCCTCCCTTGATTTAACAATGCCCTTCTCTCTACCAAAAGTCCAACGGTCAGAGCAGACCCTGACAGCTTGGCAAGAAGGGTCCGAAGAGCAACTCTTAGAGTTCGAAGTGTAACACACAGGCTAATGTAACGATTTTATAGGCTGTATGTAAATGCTATAGGATTTGTATCTTGTACAAATTGTGGATTGGTTAGTGTAAATTAGAATATTCAGTATGGAAAAGGATTTAATGTATTGTAACGGGAACTTCGCTCTCTTCACTTCTCTCTTCTTCTCTGCTCTCTACTATGCTATTAGCTCTTCTTCACTCCCTGACTTTGCCCCCTTGGTTCTCTCCTAGCTCTCTTTCTCTCTCTCAGGGCCTGCTCTGAGCTGTGGCCGGCAGCTCTCAGCAGGGCCCCTTCACTCACGACCTATGCAATAAACCACCTGCTCTAAGACCAGCCTTGACTCCAGAGATCTCTCGTTGCCACCTGTCCCAACCTGCCACACACCCAGGAGACTCCTAAACCCCAGCCCACGGGCTCCTCACACCTCCTCTGTCCCCGCAGGATTCCTCAGCTGCAGTAAAAGGACTTAACAGAACAAACCAAAGTCTTCTATCAAAATGCCTTAGTGGGTGTAGGTTCAAGAGGCAAAAAGGCAGGACAAGGTTTAGTAATTTATAGGACCATGTTCTGGGTTACTCTGATTCAAAAGATCATGATGAAGACATGTATAATTGAAAAGTGCCCTCGTGCAGCAGCAGGCTCCTATGCTGTGGGATTCCCAAGGCACCTGTGCATGGAGAAAGCTTTCATGTCAGGACTCTACCTTTAGAGATACACAAGGCTTTATAAAAATAAAGTTTGCTTTTGAATTCTGAAGCCATAAAAATATAATTAGCAGAAAAAGAGGGTCTAAGCAACCCTGCTTGGGCATTCATGTATTCAAAGTGATGTGTCCTTTGAGAGCCACAGGAGGCAGTGACAGTGCCGTGCCAGCCTGAGAGCTCCAAAGCCACCCAGGCTGCAGGGGCAGCTCAGCTCCACCGCCCTCACCTGCTCTCCACGCCTGTGCCTGTCATCTGCTGCTGTCACGGGCCGCGCACAGCCACTCTGGCAGCAAAGGGCCCGGCAGTCTGAGCGCTCAGCTCCAGCCCTGCGCTCAGCACCCCTAGGGACACATCCAGCAAGGAGCAAGGGGGCACAGGGCCACCCTCCCTCTGTGCCTCTGCCTGCACAGCGGCCACCAGCCCACACCGCTCCCACAGAGATGGGCCACAGCATCCCTGCCTCTGCAGTTAAACCAGCTTCCATTTTTTAGATAGCAGAGTACTCTTCTATAGAGTTTGACTATAAAAAGATGCATGTTAACAGCAGGGAAGAGAACAGTTGCTGTATTATTGATTTTTAATTAATGCTCATTTTTTAATTACTTGTCTATTTAATTAAATTGCTATGCTGGAATGCTGGAGCATCCCTAGAGGTTATTACGCTGTTCCTCTGCTACCTTGAATGTTTAGTTCTTAAAGGTAAGTTGCACGTCTTTAGAACACCTGTAGGACTTCAGAATGAAGCCCAGATTTCGGTGGCTATGTACTGCAGGAAAACGCAGAGGATCATTACTGGGCCAAGGGCACTCACAGCTTGGAAGTCTCTTTCTGACACTGAACCAAGAGCTGTTCATCTTCTACCAGAGCCTGAGAACAGACTATCATGTTTTAACTGACCCTCGTGAATTTATCCCTTGACAAAGAAATAACATCTGTGATCACCTACTGAGATTGTCGTATTTTTGGGTGGGAATGAAACAGCTTTTATTATATGAGACAACACTATCCCTTGGATATATATTGCCATAATCCAATGATAGCAAAAACAGACAACACTAGCCCTTTGCTTCACTGCCTAGCTCAGGATATATTCGGTTTTAAATAGCAGCATGTACCCTTCCCTGATCTCAGCTATGGAGCAGGCTCTGCCTCCTGAGCTCACCTCTCCAGAACCTGTCTCTGATTCTACACAGAGTGTAAATCTGAGAGCTGTACTATTTCTTTCTGCCACAGGTAAACACAGAATGAGCATCACCCTCAGCTGAGGCTGCAAAAAGAACCAAAGGATGTCAGGAAGGGAGACAGAAGTCTTGCCAGGAGGGAGGAAATATTGAAAAAAAAGGGCATTTATTGCATTCCTTAGGTATGAAATGGGCAAGGACTTTTAGGAGAAGCAGCATCTTTTAGTGAGTTAAAAATGCTTCTTTTTCCTGCAAACCATGTCTGGCCTCTTACCCATTGGTGTTACAACAGCATTAATGTTATGCCATGAACGTATTGGAAAACCTAAATCAGATAAAGTCATCATAGTGAGACATTTGAAAACAAGAGGAAAAATAAAAGAAATTAAGATTTAAGGAGAGGAGGCAGAAGAGCTTTTTCCTAAAGCAAGAATCTCACAAGTTCTCTGCAGTATAACTATGCTTCCCTCTCTTCTAAGCCATGCACCTTGGTTCCTCCCTCCTCTTCAGCCCTGCCAGGCATGGCTGTAAGGAACATTCTCTGTACTAGAGAGGCTGTCCCAGGGGAGCTCTGCTCCAAAATGTGTGCTTCTCCCGAGACCTCCCCAGGGATCTCTTTGGAGATCCTTTGCAGCTTCCTCAGTTCTGCTCTGAATTACATAAATTCAAATTTCCACCTGGTATCAGTTGAAAAAAAAAAAAAAAAAAAAAAATCTGCTTGTCTTGTGCCAGTGGCCTCCAAACCAACAAGTTCCTGCTTGTCTCCAATAGCGGATTTTGGGTTTCTTTAGAGATTTCTGAACCTCAGGGACCATTTCTGTCCACAAGAGGTGCATTTCCCCTGGAGCCTGCACTTTGCTTCTGCACCCCCTGACCATGGAGCTCGGAGTCCTCTGCTCTCCCCCTCCAGCAGCAGCTCAATAACCCATTTCCCCTCCTTGCCTTTTCTGCTGAATAGGCCACTTTCCTCCTGTAGTTCCTCATTTTTTTTTCCCCTGACTCAGCCTGGTGCAACATCTGAGCACTCATTTACTATGGAGTTCTTTACTCGTAAGCTTATTATCTTCCATTTATCTGCATTGAGCTGTGCTGCCCTATTACAACCCAGGTACTCCAAATTAATCCCCATCATGTACCAGATTAAATTGTTTCTCATTATCTGCTTGACTCTCAATTCAGTGCCATTTATAAAACTAAAACTTCCTTTTCCATACTATTAATCAAGACATTTTTTGCGACAAAACCCCACTGCATTGCAATCTGAATAATCTAAACCAGTTCAAGCAATATTTCTCCTGCCAGCCAAACCTGAATGTTTCCCTATGTTTCTTTTCCCTTCTTTTTCAAGTACCTCTCTGTAATTAGCCATTTGAAACACAAATTTAATGCACTTAATGCACATTTCTCTAACTTGTATCGCCTCCTTATAGCTAAAGGTTCTCAGCGATTGATATTTTACACGATCAGATCAATCATAGCATATGCAGCTGTTTTAGGAGACCTGATAAAACAATTTCCTATCGCTTTTTTAAAATGGATTAACAAGGCAATTTCCTTAGTGCTTGGTGGTCCACAATCATAGAGAGCACAGCTGTGACCTTGGAGAGAGGTCAATTCTCAGGTTATAGGCTAGGCAAGAGCCAAGTTTGAGGGGACATTAGGGGAAAGCCTGATGGTACTTCTGCTCTCTGACTCCAGAACTTACAGGAACATTCCAAGAGGATTAATTTCACTGATTGCCACTCCCTCCACTGTATTCATCCACTCATAAAATGGAGAACGGAAGAAATAAAAAAAGACACGTACTTGAAATTTAATTTAAAAATGGCTTTGTTCCAGAACACGACAGCCTTGGTTTATTGTGTCTTAGTTACCAAAAGCACTTCAGCCTGGGCTGAAGGGCAGGTCAGTCTCTGCACACCTGAGCACAGGAGGGCACTCACTGACAGCCCACATTTCCCAGTGCATCACCTCTGCCAGCAGAGCTCTGCCCCCTGAGCAGAGAAAAACAAATGGGTCTGAAATCCACTGACAACAACTTTCTGAACTTGGGCTCATTGATTAACTGGAAATAACTCTGCTGGGTGCCAAAATGCTTTTTGGAGTAAAGTTCAAACCACGCTAAGAGTCAGGGGAGCTCTCCAAGAGGAGTGCCACAGGTGATCTGGAGGCTGCATTCCTTCCCAGTGGGTGGGGATGTCAAAGATATTCCTGATCCTGTTCCCTTCTTTCCCACATAAAGCTGGTGCACTCTCTGGCCTTGGACAGAAGCTCTACAGCTGCAGCAAACACGGCTGAGGAACCTCCTTTCTACAAAATTCCACACAAATCAATATTCCATTAACACACCTTGCTACCCTGTACTTTAAGGAAAACCTACTTTTGTTTAAAAATAGCAAAACCTACTCTGCCTAGAAAATCCAGTTAAAACATGGATAAGACAAAGGAAATTGTAAGGTAAGTGAGGATGACTGTATCAACCATTGCTTCAGAGAAATTCTGTCTTTTGAGAGGAGAGCAGACTGCCAAGCACAGGGAGCCTCTTGAAGATGAAGTGACTCTCAAAGTGCTGTATTTGTCTTGAGACACGGATCTCTTCAGCCTTTGGACAGTATCCTGAGGCCTGTGGTGGGACAGGATGGCTCTGTGCAGGGCAGGGAGCTGGGCTCAGTGTGAGTCCCTTCCAACCTGACCATTCTGTGTCAGTCAAACAAGGCTGAGCCCACACCACAGTGGAGATCTCTGCTGGAGACGCTGTGGCCTCCACTGTTCAGATGATCTAATGTCACTTCTGCCTCCAGTCAACAGCACACTTGCAATTCGGAAACACCTCATCCCCTCAGGCTTGAAATCCATGCAGGAAGCTCACTTCTGTGCCTTGTGGGTGGCATTGGCTCCATGCTGCCTGCTGCACTGTTCTTCTGCACAGAATGCTGCTCAGAGCTCACACAGTCCATGCACAGAAAGAGCTTTTCTCCTTGTGGAATTCCTGCTTAACAGGACACACGAACTCACAGCGCTTCTCACCAAGCTGACACTACTCAGCTCTCTTCACACCTAGTCACAACACCTCTGCATTAATTGTCCTAATCAAGATATTTTGCCATGAAGAACAATTTGATATACTGTGCAAAGTATTTAGTCTGGTCTCTGCATTATTTCCGTTCATTCACTATGCGAAAGGACATACCCCAAGCTTTCCCATTATTTTACACTAATAGACTTAATTATAGTGCAGAGGCTACAAGAAAGATCTCAAGACTGTCTCAAGCCATTTCATATTTTTGTTATTGTTAATGACAGGAATGACAAGATTTGTCCTTACAAACAAGTTCTGGGTCTGCTGGTAGGTAATACTAGCACTGAGAGATAAGAGAAACAGTGGAAATTATTCTGTTGATTGATGAATGGAAAAGAAGAAATTTGCCTTTACAAACAAACCACAGGTTTGCTGATAAATGGAACTGGATACTGAAATATGAAAGAAACAATGGGGAAACCCCATAAATCCCATAAGAATTAAAAATTAAAAGGGGGGTTATAGATTAAAGGGGAATTTTAGGTATCAGGCACTTTGGGAAGTCTGTACCTCTCAAGTACCTCAGCCAATGGGGAAAGAGAGAGGGAAATGCGGCCGGGAAATTTGGATAAAAAGGAGGCTGCGTTCTCCGAAAAACTGAGAGACCCCAGGGGAAATGCTCCATGGCCTCTCCCTTTACTCGAATAAAGTAAAAGGACTCCTCTGTCTCCTTTTTGGACATCAACTTCTGGTGTTCGTGGATTAATTTTCCTAACATTAAGAAAGCACAAAACTCCAATATACCTCACCTTTATTTGCCCTCCGTGCAGAAGGAACTAAAAGAGGTGTAACATTCTTTATAAGAGTAACTTAAGGTCACAGCAAGGCTCCTTCTAACTATCAAAATATATGAATGACCTAGCACAAGTAAGAACCCATGCATTCCCTTAAGGAAATCGCATCCTGAAGTGGAAATACCCGGTCCTGGGACAATAGCACTCAGTGCTGCAGGGCAGTTCACCCAGTCAATAAACTCCAAGTCTTTTAAAGATTCAAACTATGACAGTGAGATCAGCAAGCCTTTGGCGGTGGGGATGACGTTTTCTACTGTTTCTTTCGGCTCATTAATCTTTCAACTTCCAGTCCACAAACACAGCAACCAAGGAAATAAAATGACTCTAAACCACAGGAATTCCACTGACTTTTGAATTTTAATACACACCTTTAATGCCCAAGCTATTTCTCTGCTTATAGCTTCTATAGTTTCTCACTGGTGCCCTTTTCTCTGCCAAACAGCGTGAACACTCTGCAGGTGTGACCAGAAGAGACTTCAGAAAATATCCTTCCCTGAATCTGTTTCTATGCCATAGAACTTGAGCTTCCTGGTTGGATATGCACAGGGAAACAGAAGATTTGACCATCCTCTGCTTTCACCTGTGATGTGATAGTTACCAGTGAAAAATACAAAGGAATTTCACTGGGTTTTGTGTTTTTGCTCTTTAGTTGGAAGATACTTTTTAAAATTTTTGTCCAGAAGCAATTTTTAGTCCAAAGAAAGATACATCTTTGGGTTGTGGACAATGAAAAGAGTAAAATTCTGCATCAACTATTAACATAACAAATGGCTTTTAAAAATAGCACAGATGGAGCCCTCCACTTCAAATGGGGTAATGCCAATGTGAGCAGGAGGCATCATACAAAAAATAGTAAGTCTTATTATTACAAGATGGAGAAATCAGATCTCCTCCATCCCAGGTTCTTAACACTGTTGCCACTAGATTTTTAAAGACTGTAAGTATGCCCAAAACGATTTGTGAATTTGCTCTGCAAATCAGCTGCAAGAAGTGATCTGTTTTGATCCTTCCTCAGAGACCCATCCTAAATTGAAGTAATACAACTTAATCTTTTAACAAGTTTCCTTTCTAATGAATCTGCAGCCCTACAAGTCTCCTGAGAAATCTGGTGTGTGAGTTTAGGTCTGCATGTTTTTCCTTATAAACCTTGATCTACAGATTGTAAAAAAAAGATTTCTGAGGATTTGTGCCCTCCAAAGCAAGTGTTCACCAACTCCAGGAGACTGGAAAGGTGACAAAGTAAAAGGCTTTCCTCTCCCTTGCTGACCCTGCCTCCCAGCCAGAATGTCTTCTCCAGAGCTAAACAGAAATGGACTTTAGAGCAACAAGAACCTGAGCTCAGACACTGACCAAGACGGAGAGAGAATGACTGGTGAGGCAGAGGTTACAGAGGGGTTGCTAGAAATAAAACAGGGAATGAAGGTCCGGAGTTTGTGACCTGAATAAGAAACAGCTCCTGTAGGAGAGGAGAGATAAAGATAGAACTGCTCTGCAACGCCAGCTGAAGCCACTGGTGCCTTTCACCGGGATGTGATGAAATCTCTGGGGATGTATCACAGAACTCAGAGGGCAAACTGGCCTGCAGCCCAGTACCTCTCCGTGCCCACATCTCAGGAGGAGTGGATTCCAATAAATAAAAGTCTGGACAAGGACTTACAAAGAATAATGTCGGCAAGTGTCCATCTCAACATCATCCTGTTGGAAACAAGCTCACTTTAAAAGCTGGCAGTGAAACTACTGAAAATAAATCCCAACTCCAAACCACACCACTAAAAATACCTGGCAGGAGTGTTGGCTTTGGGTTTTTTTACGATGTCCTTTTGAGACATTAGTTTTTAAAAGGCACCTTCTAAATTCTGTTGAGGCAGTACAAACTCTGCTACAGGAGAGATTACATCAATAACAAATTGTCATAGCGCTGTCCTGTGATTTTCCTCAGTCTCCTGGATGAAATTACACTCATGTTTTAATTTGCATGCGCAAATTAAAGAATCTGCCATAAATACACCTGATCAGACATCAATTGGCAGCATTCTACAGAGGTCAATGCACTTCATTAAATATACGTAAGTATACAAAAATCTATTTGTGTGACTGGAATGCACCGTGTAGAGCATTAAATAACACCATGCATGTAATGGCATGTCCAGAGCTGTGAATGTGGGGTTAGAGCAGCAGCTCTGGGCTTTGTGAGCCCAGCTGGGTGCTCAGCTCAGGGGCTCTGATCCTCACAGGGTGAGGCAGAACCACTCACAGAGAACACACCACGCTCCTCTGGCAGTACTGGCATAATAAAGGGGATGCTACTCAAAGCTCAGCTGAGCAACTTGCCTGTTTTTCTCTGGAGGTCTCTTGTCCTCTCAGGTAACTTCTCCCACTGTGAGGTGTCCATCCAGGCTTGCAGCTCCTGTCTAACAGAGTGTCTTTCTAACCACTGCAGCTCAGGGATCTCTCTACTTCGGTTTTGGATCTCACCTGCAGCCAACAAATTCATTCAAAAGCAGGTGCTCACCTGTCCACAACACCACCTTCTTCACCACTCTCCTTGCAGACTTTCCTCCCCATCACCAGACTCACCTTTCCCCACCTGAACCTCTCCTTCTCAGTACCACGAAGCTTTAGGGTCCACAGACTGCCCTCTCCTCCTTGGTGTTCTTCATTCTCCTGGCACTTTTTGTCACTCTATTCAACTCATCTTCCCTCCTGATGACCATACTGTATCAGACTGACAGTATACTTCCCTGCACGTATCATGAAATGCACTACATCAAGTTCTTTTCAGTTAAAACAGTAATTCCCTAAACATGCTCTTTTGCTATTAGTACAAAGACCAGCAAAATTTCTCACTAATTTTACATTTATCTGATTTAATATCCAAGTGATTAAAGAAACCACTTACTTGCATTCAGCACCTCAAGTCCCACTCAAATTTTTGCTTACTACTGGTTTTACAGAATATTGAATCTAAATTTATCATAAAAAGGCCAGCCCCATGAACTGCACTGGATTAAAGCTGACAGCTCACCATTAGAAGGGAAGATCTTATGTGAAGCTTAAACATCTTCTACTAACAACATTTGAGAAACACTGGCAATATTTGAGGTCAGTTTTGCCACTTGTCTGAAATGAGAGAATGATTATACTTACCAGAGATAAGAGCAACTAGAAAGCAAAACTTGGTCTTTAACTACAGACTTTACCAAGCTGGAGCTGTAGAGGAAGAGAAAGAGGGGCACCAATTATGCAAAGGTGCAAAATTGAAATTCACTCTGTGTTTCTAAACAACTCCTGCAATTCCATGTTAATTTGGCGCCTCCTGTTGCAGAAATGAAAAATCCTGGGTCTGTTCAGGGGAAAGGCACATTCAGAGAAGAGACTGACCATCACCACAAAGGTGGTTTATGCGGTGCTGAAGTCTTTTTCCAAGGATGGAGTCAGCACCTGGCCCACTGCAGGCTCAGGCTCCTGTCCCCCGTGCCTGCAGCAGGGAAGGGAAGCTGGGAGAGCCCACAAAGCAGTGATGTCCGCTGTTGCTTCGTATTTTGGTTTCATATTGCATTTCATTTCTGTATTGGGTTTTGTAATGGTTTCTCTGTACTCCCCTGTTCCCCTGGAAAATGTAACATCCTGAAATTTGTCCCTGACCCTTTTCCCGCCCATTCTCTCACTGGAATGCAATCCAACCCTGTTCTACTCCCACCTTATTGGCTAGTGGCTTGTCCTCAGCTTTATCCCCTTCCCTGGATATAAGCCACAAACCATGCAGCCAGTTCTCTCCTGACCCAGGCTGGGGCAGGACCACATGAGAAAGACTGGATAAAGCCCTGGTTTCTCCCTGGATCAAGTGCAGACCATTTCTTTGCCATCGACAGGGATTTGCTCTCTTTGCTAAGGGAAAGGTTCACAGCCGCTCTGGGATCTATGGGGCCCTAAGGAAAAATCCTTCCAACTGTGGTTTGTCTCTCGAGCTAGCCAGAGCGAAAATGGAGCTGGGGCTCCAAGAGAGAGACTAGCCACTGTCCATGAGGACAGGCAGAGGACAGCAGTGCAAACACCCTTCTTCCTGAGGCCACCAGGCCACAGCGCTGGCACTGGAGCCCAGCATGGCCCAGGAGGTTCAGTGACCGTGCATGACACACCCTCCATGGATGGTGAAGTCCCAGGCAGCTGTACGGGGCAAGCCCTGCTCCTGTGGGGCACAGACACCTTCTCACCCTGCACAGAAACCTCTCCGTGTCCTCCTTTAACCACGGCAGGCCCCAGGCCCAGCCGAGCCTCCAAGCTCCTCAGAAAGGTTGTGAGAAACACAGGTGAGGAATGAAGTGCACTCCTTCCTCAAGAGTCAGGCACAAAAACCTGAGACAAGGGTATTGTAACAAAAAGAAAAAACAAGGGTAAGGAGAAAGATTTATCTGTTATTTGGAAAACACTTTTTAAGAAGCCCAAACCTTCATCAGAGCAATTAAGGCAAAGCCATCTTGGGCCACTTTCTTTTTCTTCTGTGTGGGGCTTAGTACAATCAGGATGCTCAGACATTTGTGCAACATTATTCTGAGTCACCACTCTACACTGTTCTGACCTCTCTATGCCACAGGCCACACAAAACAAATTAAAGTCTGACTTAATGATGTTCGCAGAGACTTGAAGAGCGGCCACAGGTTTTTTATTCTGTCGTGAGAGCTGAATTTGACCAGATAGAGTAGAATAGTGAGAACCAAGACAGCTGCACCAATAACCTTTCCAGAAGGGGACTGTTGTGTAATGTGGAAATGTCAAGCGTGAAACACAGCCGGTAACTAAAGACTTCTTGTGCAATAAGCTGCGTATATTCTTAAGTTTTTCCTTCCTAAATCAACATGCAGGAATTATTTAGCGCACTTGAAAAATGTGGCAGACAGCTTCAGGTCAGAAATATCCAAGATGCCTGGAAAGGATTTCTCCTTGCTTCCTTGTTTTCTTTCTAGGACTCCAGCACTGTGTCACTGAAGACGAAGTACAGCCGTGTGCTGGGTACTCTGCAGTTCAGAACCTCTGCAGGCTTAGGTGCCTCATAATCTCTAGGGTTTATGTCTTTGTACTCTGTCTTTCAGAGAAAAAAGATCAATCTGTCTGTTTTCAAACACATGGCAGAAGGACTCAAACACCAGGAACAATACCCAGCAAACACCTGTTAATCCTTCCTGAACACCGTTGTTTGGCAGTACATTTGTCTGTCCTGGGCTGCCTTAAAAGAAGATGTGCAAATATTTTGCACTGTCCTACAAAAGCTGGAGCTTTTTAAGCATATAAGCAAGATCAAAGAAGTTGTACACAGCAAGAAAATTCTGTAGATAGATACCGGTGGGCAAAAAACCTGAATACGAAATAGTCTGAGCAATGACTTTTCCCCAAACACTCAAATACTACTGAAAAAGCATTCAGTAACTTTACGTAAGCGTTCCACGAAAATCCTGGCCTTTTGCAATCTTGGTGCTCACTGAGGCCTGGGTAAAGCTTCTTCAGTTTCTTTAGCTTTCAGGTCAGAACATTTGAAAAAGAACAAGAAGTAGAGACAAATGTACTATCACACAAAGTTAACTGCTTATGCAATCAGAAAGTAGCAGTAATGCACATTACTGCAGAGTGTGCTCACTGCAGACTTGAAGGAAAATGCACTGCTGTGAAAATTCTTCAACTTTGTTCAGAAGCATCTCCAGCCCTGACAGAGCAGGATACAGAGCAAGGAGACTGAGGGAAAAACCTTGAGGGAGCTCAGGGAGGGCAGACTGAGGTCCAAGGCAGACTGAGGTCCTCTCCTTTTCCAGACAATCCAGGACAGGGGGAGCTACTGGACTCTGGTGAACTTTGCTGTTTATTTTTGTGCCCTCAGAGGCAGCAGCTGCTGAAGGCCAAGACAGCTGATGGGATGAAGAGCAGAAAGCCCAGAGTTAGATGTGGGCTGAGCTAACCCTGGAACTGGAAACCATGGACAATTACCTGCCCGAGCTAATTACCCCCGAGGTGAGCAATTGCAGCACACAGGCATGGCACAGGGGATCTCTGCTGCTCTGTGCAGACTTGCCTTGGTCCTCCTGTACCTGATACCTTCGGCAAGGGAACAACTCTGCAGCGGCAGCTGGGAAGTTTTGCTCCTCCTCGTTTACAGACTTGGCCTAACCTAGAACATCACACTGTCATGATCCCAACCCAAAGGCACTCCGTGTTTGAACACTACAGACACTACCACTGATAAAGGTTTGTGCAGTAATTATGATGGGCTGTGTAGCTGAGTAAGGTACAAAGAAAAATCTTTATTATTAATAAAGAACTACATCTCCTTATTTAAAATGGGGACAGATTGAAGAACGAAGTCTGATGCTTTCTCAGGAGAGTCATGGGATGGAAAAGTAGCAAGACAAAGGCCTTCCCCCATACAAGGAACACTCTTTGAAGATCTCAGAGTCCTTTAAAGATGAGATGAGAAAAGAATATCAGGGTGACTCATTTGGTCTAAATGTCCTACTTCAGCTATGCTAAGTGCCAGATACTGTCTCCACAGTGAATATTTACTTTGAGATTACAACAAAATAGCAAAAGGCACAGATAAAAGATTTCTCTCAAAGGGTACACAGGTAAGGTAAGAGATGGCATTTCTTTTTGGGTTGCCATGACCTGTTCAGGGGTAAGGCCAGGTCCAGTTTGAGAATTGAAAATCATTACAAGTTCTACAGCTGCTTCTAATGCCATTACTTACTCAGACTTTTCTGATCTACAGAGTACAGATTTGGCTAACAATTGCACTACTCACATTTACAGCTGCACCTTTGGATTTTACCACCAAGAAAACCCAGCTCAGTAAACCACTTTATTATTAGCTAGCTTTATTACTAACAGTTTATCTCCATTTCCTCCAGCCATATTATTCCTAGATCTGAGTCTGACAAACAGACCAAGGTCTGCATGCTATTTCCTGGACTGAGATGTGCGCACACACAGTGAGAAGGATCTCCCCAGACCCTTCCAAAGGTAATAGCTAAGTACCTAGTTCTCAGGTGATTCAGTAGGCAGTGCTACTCATCCTGATGAGATGTCCAAGTGGTGGTGGTGATGATGATGATGATCCTTCTATTCCCTCTTTATAATGGGAAACATTAAATTTCTCTGCTGCTCGGGACTCCTGTGATGACTTGCATGTTCAATCATGAATCATTGTGGCAAGAAGGACCACATTAAACTGCTGAGGGAGTAAGAAAAGAAGAGATCAAACGAAACCATGTGAGGGGTTCTGATCTCACTTGCATACAAGCAAATATTGAGTGAACCCTGGATTTTGGTGGAATTACTCTGGATTTGCACTGTCTTGAGCCTGAACGCTAGCCAGGCCCAGCCTGTGTTCAGGTAAGCTCATTAAATACCTCCCAACCCCTGTGACTCTGCTGGGAGCACTCATGTTTAAAGTTAATCTCGTGCTTAAAGGCTTTGGAGGATCAGAGCAGGAGGGTTCAGCCACGTCCTGGACTTAGCTTTTCTGCTGGGTGTAATGAGCTTCTGAAGCAGGAGTGCAGTGTCACTGCTGCCTCCCAGCCCCCTGAAACAGGAGGTTATCAGCTAATCACTCAAGTCAAAGATGGTTTCTCTTTGGGGAAAAAAGGCATTCTAATGGAGGCAGCTCCAGACCTTTTCCTTTTGGTCTCTGTCCCTCCCTTCAGATCATCCTTCACTGCAGATGTTGGCCACAGCTGCAGCAACTCCACGTGGACCCAGACAGGCAGGATTTAAAGGTTTATTTTCATTTGGTACTGGAGAAGGCTTAGGCATTGCTCATCTTGTGCCAGAACCAGAACAAGGTGAGGTGAAAGCTCCACACTTCCCACAGGAGGGCCTGAGAGGTGCAGAGAAAAGCGGAATCAAGAAGAAGGCTTTTCTGAAGGCACAGGAGGCTGAAGGGCCAGCATCAGCCAACAGCAGGCTGCCTGCCTTCCCTGGCACAAGCAGCTCCAGGACAGACAGCTCAGCTGCAGCAGGAAAGGCTTAAATGGCAAGAGCAAACGGGACACCGAGTCTTTGCTTTCCACTCGACTGAAATGAGAAGACATGAGGAGAAACATTTGCAAAATGTGGTCAGTTCAGTAGCACAGGGCCATAACCCGCGCCAGGTTAAACCTGAGCTCAGGGAACCTCAGAGCAGATGCTGAACCTCCTCACAGGTGTCCCAGTGCCACGTGGGCCTGCTCTGAGTATCCTGGACACTGTGCCTGTTCCATGAGGCTCATCCTTATTATTCCTCGTGGGAACACAAAGTCATTTTTAGTTCTGAACAATATGTAAAGTTTAAAAACCTCTCACAATTCTCTGATCTCAAACACAGTTCTCCTCCCCCTTCTTTCCTCTTCTCCTCTAAAATGCAGAAATACACATGCATTAACATAATTAAAGGAGTGAGCAGGGCTAATAGGACTGATTTAGTCTAGAAGAAAAGGATATAATTAGAGTGCCGAGTAACAGTGCTATCAGTGGTGACACGATGCTCGGAGCACCACAGGGACATTCTGTATCACAACAGAAAGGCTCCACATTTCTGTTGGTGACATTAGCACACAGAGCTGGTGCAAGAAGCAGCCTCCACACAATGTGCTCAAACACCCTACCTTTGCCTCAGCCCCAGGACTGGCTCTGCCTCTCACTCCACTGCTAGGGATGAAGAGAACAAGCCATCATCAAGGGCAACCACAAATCCGCTTGCTTCACATTAGCGTCCTTAACATTTTCTATCTAATCAGATTTCCTGTTGGTTGAGGAAAGCTGCCTTTCCTCATTACCAGCTGCTCTCCCAGATTTCCCTCTCCCCATCCCCAATACGTATTTTGCCATGCTTGTCTGCTTTTCTGTGTAAAAAGGTTATGTATGCCTGGAGGGAGACTGAATGTTACCAAAAAAAAAAAAAAAAACCCCAAAAAAAAAAAAAAAAAAAAAA
>JANEHK010000051.1:635106-673352 GCA_025960845.1 Tachycineta bicolor
AAAAAAAAAAAAAAAAAAAAAAAAAAAAAACAACCCCAAAAAACAAACAAACAAAAAAAAACCAACCCACATGAAAACAGAACTATGGGCAAGTGTCCAAGATTCTTGACTGTGTGACTGTGACTAACCAATGGGTGTTTTTTTAAAAAAAAAGTTCTCTCATTTTATTCCCTTCCCTGGATATAATAATACAACTCAAATTAGTTTCCCAGGAGCTGACTCCTTTTTATGTAACCATGTTTTACAGAGATAGCAGCAGCAGCTTATGTTTAAACTATTTAAGAGAACAAATAGCTGCAAAATGTACTTCAGGTGGCCCTTCTCCTGTTAGCAGTGTATTCCTGGCTTGAGGGAAGCTACAAAAAAACTCTGTATTTTGCTGCTGCGTGGATGCAATTGTAAATAATGCCCAATGCCCACAGGACCAGCATCCAGGTAAGGATGTCAGCTCTGCTTATTTTACTGCCTTTGAGAGACCCATGACATTGTCAAATGTGGAATGACTTTGACAAAACAAAGCTGGAAAGATGCAGAACAAAGCAGCAGTGCAGCTTTCAGCAGAGTCCCAAGTTTCCCAGAGCACCAGGGAGGGCAGCACCCCACCTCAGCTGCAGTCCAGGCACGGGGCACGGGGCTCAGCTGGAGATTTCCACATTTGGGGAGCTCTCATCCTTGTGATTTCCTGTTGTTCTCCGTCCTCCCACTCGCTGCAGTTACTGGGCCAAGGACCTTCTCTGTCTCCTCCGGGCTGGTTCCAAAGGAACTGCCCTGGGCCTGTTTTCCTGAGGTGCATTTGAGGCATGTGCGTGCTGTGAATAAAGATGACGCTGCAAGCAGGCAAGTAAGTGTGGGGAAAAGAACAAGAAACCAAGGCAGATTAATTTAAGAAACATGGATCTCATTCTCTCATTCCCAATTCTGCTCTTAGAAATAGGCCCAAGATATGGGAAATGAGGGACCACCAGGCCCAGACACCAATGTGATGCGGTATTTAAGTCTCTCAGCAAACAGCAGAACATTCCCCAAAAACCCCTACAGAAACCCTGGAAAATCTTTTAGCTGGTGTCATCCTACATGCCTAGGGAGTCCAAATCCTGAGGTGATAAATGAGGCTCCCCAAGCACTACGCCTGTATGAAAGTGGTTAAAAGGTGCAGAGAAATCCATCATCTGAACAAAAGAGCTGCATAGTTAGAAACATGCAGGCTTTACTCTGTGTTCCCATGCCATTATTCAGCAGATTAAAAAGGTGCATTTTTATACTCTCTGCAGTCTTCTAAGTCTGCAATTTTCCACAGAACTTCCATGATGACATTTTACTTGGAGAACTATGCTAACAGCTTCCTAGTTGTCATACTTCCCAGTACCTTCAAAAATGTGTAATTTATATCACAGTAACAAGTTTAAACATTCATTTTCCTTTATCCTAACAGTACAACTGAGCTGTTAACTGCTGGCCTTACACTGGAAGGGATTTCTGCTAGGATTTGTTTCAGCCACTCCATTAACTTCGATGGACTGTGGCAGGGTTTGCATGGAAAGCAGAGTGCAGATCACCTCACAATCAAAATTTTTCAAGCTTCATGCCAACAAATCACTGAGAATGACACACACCCGTCTTTCAGTGGGTCTAATACCGCTGCCAAGCAATTCACAGGTTCTGAAGAACAAGATAAATGCAGCCCAAGCAATCTGAGCTACAACAGAGGCTAAAAGGATTCCTGATCAGATATTCTCCCACCTGTGCTAGAGACAAGATCTTTCAGAGAAGCACACATAGTAATCAGATCACAGTAACAAAAAGCCCTCTGAATTCCATCCCCTCGGTGGGAAGACAAGCCAGTGTGGCCACGGCTTCTTGTGCCTGTCTAGGAGTGCAAACTCCTGGGGGAGAGCAGGAGGGACAACCAAGGGAAGAGACGTTTGCCCTTGTGCATGGCAATAAAAGATGGCAAGCCTTCCTCTCAGAACCAAATGTTTTCCCTGAGAAGGGATACCAGTGCCACATGCCACGGAGGAAGGAGTAACACAGTTGCTGCAGGAGACAGCCACTGCAGATTTATGGAGAACCTAAGAGCAGCAGTTCTTGGCTTCCAGGCAGCCCCACGGCCGCACTGCTGCTCCCCAGGCCTTCCCTCAGAGCCTGCACGCTGTGAGCCTTTCCCAGCAGATCTCAAATTCCCCATCCACATCCCCCGGAGACTCTGGAGAGAAAAGGCCCAGCATTGCTCTGCTTCCCTTGCTCCTCTTGGACAGGCCACCAGGGCGTGGGCTGGTTATTTATTCACCGAAATGAGCTAAGAGCTAGTCTTCTGCAGGAATCCAGCTCCCAGTGTAGGCTCCAGGGAAATAGCCACAGGTTTCTGCTGGAGTTTCACACCAGTGGGGAATTCACAACACAGCATGTCAGTCAGGGATGCCAGGTGTGCCACCTTTCATGCCTCATGGCTGTGCCATCTTCTTGCTCCCCAGGTATCATGTGCTGAGCACCTGTAGAAGCTCAGCTGCCATCATCTTCCTAGAGGAGCTTGACAGAACAGTTCTGGGCTCAGAATTCACTCAGGAACAACACAAACCTGGCAGATGACAAGAAATCTATGGCACCTGCTAAGCCAGAAGAGTGCTGTAGGATTCACCTGTCCTTCTCAGGTCTACTGAGTCATGAAATCACAAATTCTATCAAGCCAGCTCCAGAACTGAGAGGACAGCTGGATTTTCTTCAAACCCCGGTTTTAACATTCAGTTACATCATCACTGAAACAAGAAACTTCTCCCCGGGCTTTAAAGCAGAATGTGCGTCAGAATTAATATTTCTGGTGAGATTATAAATGTTATTTTAATAAAATACTTTTATTTTAAAATCTCCCAGAGGTGGTACAAAGAACATTCATGCAAAATTTGAGGAATGTAACAGAAGAAAGCAATTGAGAGAAATATTTTGGGCTAATAGTGACAGCTCAGAAACTGATGCCCACCGTAACAGAGAGAATAATGCAAGTGATTTGTAATAAGAACTCCAACCTGCTCGCTCTGCCATTCCTGCAGACTCGATTGTGGCAAAATCCGGCCCTGAATATTTAATCTCAAAACACTTCTAGCAGCAGCAGTATTACTTGTCTTGGCAGATACTGGAGCTTATGCAAAAGGTAGTAGGCTTACCAGGTGGAATATGAAGCAGTAATGCAAAACACATAAGGAGCAATAGGAGAAAATATTAAAAAATATAATTCAAAATAGCTTAATCTTATTGTACACTAGATGAACGAGATATACCTCATTGGCAATTTCATATCAGTAAACACAGCATGAGGAGAGACCATACCTTTGCTTTATCTGAAAAGGAAAACAATCTACTCATTTTTTTTCTGCTCTGCATGCATTTCATTTCCCAAAATGCTACCAGGCGTGCATTACATACAAACTTCATCCTGCTTCACCCAAGAACAGCTGCCATGAGCATTCTCTAGCACTATGCAGAAGCCTTATGGAGTGCAAGGTGCTGGGGACAAGCCGAATCTGAGTCTGAGTGCCAGACTTAGAGCAGAGTGCAGCTCCAGAAATGTTACTGAAAAGAACCGGCTGGGAATTGATGCCATTTGAGTAGCAAGCAGCTTTTGGCAGCCAAAAAAAAGGGCAGTGTGTAATGATGAGAGCTGAAACAAACAAACTTCATTTGAGAAAAAGCAGCGTCAGTTCTCTCCTGGGGAGTGATCCCATAAGTGGCTCAGGTTACAGTGTCCTGTGGGAGCACCAGGCACTGACAGGCAAGCAAAGGGACACGAGTGCATCGCTCCCACACCGACACAGGCTGGGGACACACAGCACACCCGGGGACATACATGGAGAAAGAAATAAAACAAACAGAACATGGATCCAGAGTGCCACAAACCTTCCGGCTCTGTGTTCTCTTTGAGGTGCACTTGCTTCAGTGGGCAGCAGAAGATTTCGTGACACTTAGCACGAAAAGGGGACTCTTTTTTCTTTAATTCCGCAGATTGGATGGAATCTTGCCGTAACATAATGTACTCCTGTGTGCCAGGGGGAGCGTCATCCATAACTGTGGTCACCACATAACAAAATGAACTCAAGTTAGAGCTTGAGGAAAGCAATCCCGAGAATCACATCAACTACATAACGTCAGGGTGGGGGAAAGACAGGAAGGGAAGAAAGGTTCATAGGAAGGAAAATAAACTTTAAAGTGCAATGTATCTTAGTCATGGTAATAGAAGGGTGGGAAAAAAAAAAAAAAAAAACCACAAAAACATTTACTTTTATAAACAATGCTTCTCATAGACCTGAACACCCCATTTCATGCAGCTTCAATAAATAGTAGAATAATACCCCGCTCTGAAAAGCAACACAGTGTCCTCTTGCATTTGCTTTATTCTCCCCTAGCACCTCTATCTATTCCACATGCAGATTAGGAGAAAAGCAAACTGAACATGGTTTTATGGCCTGGCCACAGGCAGTGTCTGCACTGGCAGCAGTGAGCAATCATTCCACAGCTGCAGGGAGTGCCACACCAGGTATCTGCTCCCCAGAGCACGGAGGATGTGCCTTTCTCAGGACACTGAATTTCCCCCCATTCCTCAGAGCAAGGATAACCCAGTTAAATTGGACTCCATCATTGTTTCCAACAGATAGAAGAGTAGATGTACAAAGAGAAAGCACATTAATCCTTCAGATGGTTTTCTTGTAAAACAGCAAGTAATTTTTACAGTTGATCCTATAAATCAATACTGCCATTAATAACATAAAGGATACGAAGTTTGACATGTTTCTGAATGGGGTCAGACTGTTAAATGTCAAAAAGATAAAATATACAGCACAGAGAAAGTTCCAGTTACCTCAAAGAAAGAAAGAAAGAATTGAAACACTTTTCCACTATCTAAAAAAATGAAGCCTTAATAACAGAGATAGTGAGATTCCTCAGCTCGTAGCTTTAGGCACAAATCATCTCACACGAACAAAAGTTAGCTGCTTTTTCACAAGACAGCCTCTAACCACCAATTGTTATTTATAGCATAACACAGAGATATAAAACCATACTCAAAACTGGACTTGGATTCCCCGACCCTATGTGAAATAAAACAAAAATTAAAGTAATAATAAAAATAATTAAGAAAAAAAATCCCAATAATTTCAGTAAGGAGAAAAGTAACTGCTGACAGGGTAGTCTAAAACATGCAATAGTATGCACTAAGTAAGCTTATTTGGCTCTCAAATTGTTGGCCATTAATTCCAACTATTTACCTGCTGCTTAAATATCTGCCAACACATGCACATCTTAAAAACCTGTCAGATTTAAACATGGATCCCCTCAAACAAATGTTATCCCATTGCATTCTCATGCACTGGCCTTTTTTCTCTTGTAGAAGTCCTATCTGGGTGATAAATTCAACTTGACAGCCGTTCTGTTGACAATGCACACTCACCTTCTCTCAAGACCTCATCAACCCACCAGAGAAACTTTGCACCTTGGCTGTTGTTGCTTCATTTGACTACACCCAGCATCACTAATAACCTCTATAGAGTGTCAGTACAAGGGATGCATGATCAAGTAGGAAAGCACTAGTGGGTCAAGGAAGAGCAGCAGAACAACAGAGCACGAGCTCTGGGCTGCCATTTGACCCCATCCCAAACAATCCCAGTTTTACTCTGGTTTGTAGGAAGGGTAGGATGTGCTCAGGGAACACAGTGAGGGAACCAAGACCAAGTGCAGCCGTTGGCAGAAATTACCAGGAGGCAACACCCAAGATAAGCCAAGCACCAACAGATCCCGAAGGGTCAGACCTCAAAAATTTACTGGTTTATGTAAGGTCAGAGCATGCAGCATCTGCAAACCAGCTGCAAGGACAGATCCCGTTTGTCAAGTATTTGGCAAGCAGCTGCCTGACATCTTTATGCAGGCCCCTGTGCCATCTCAGGCAAGCTGAGGTGGAAAAAAACATAACCAGTCCTACACCCCATCACCACCTGCACCCGGACTTATTTAAATGGGAATACACCCCAACAGGACCCACACCTTCAGCAGGTGATGAACACCCCAAGCCAGCAGAAGCACAGATGGACAGCAGGTGACAATGAGTGCTGGTTCTGAGGGCCAGCACAGTCCTGGCACCTGCAGCAAACCCCAGGAACCACAACAGCACCAGCACAGCCCTAATGCTGAAACGATGCATGGATTACCTAACCGGTGTCAGTGTTCTGCAGGAACAGCTAAAACCTTTTCTTGCCATGATGAATGGCCTCAAGTCAGGCTGAGAATTTATTACAAAACAAAGAACAGCCCCTGACCCTGCTGCGTGCTTTTCCCAGCTGTGATGACAGCCAGACCCTCGTGGAGCCTCTGAAATCACAGCTGCAGGGACCTCCACTGTGGGCACCAGGAACCACCCACAGGCAAGTCCCAACTACATGGAAGCTGAAGTAAAAAGCCTTAAAAACCTGGTGGCAGCTATCTCTGATGGTTGAAGATCATCAGTGCACAACCATGAAAGGATCATTACCAAACAACTGTGAAGAAATACTTTGCTACAGGGAGAAATATCACCAGGCATCTGCCACAGCTTTGCCAATGGGATAAAACCCACACTTAAGGAAGTACACCAAAGCAGGAGAGAAACGGTAATTTTTAGGGAATGAACAGAAACCTGAAGCAGTGTTTAATCAACGTGCTGTGCCATGTGCAGCACACGGTTAGCCCTCAGCTGCTTCCCCCAGCGCAGGCTCAGCCTGCACTGCCTGGGATCTGCTCACTGCCCCTGTGCATGCCCACATCCAGAGCTTTCATCGGCTCCGCTGGGCAGGATCACCAGCTCAGACTGGGAGCACAGCACCCTCGAGGAGCCTGCAGGCACTCAGCCCCAGCACAGGGATGCTGTCCCCAAGTGAAGACAGAAGGGATCTGCACTGGGGGACACTTGCATTTCCGTGGCACCCCCCTGAAGGCACATGTGGGACCATCATGCCACCCTCCAATGCTCAGCTCTGTCTCTGCTTTGTATTTCAGCAGCTTGTCTTTTTTTTCCCCTTTCCATCCTAATGCACTCCCCATCCTCATGGGTAGAACACATTGGTGCTCTACATTCCCATCTTCCCATGAATAAAACAGGGGTGAGTCTACAAATGTCATGGACACAGGTCATTAATATATTGCTAAAGAACTTGTATATTCTCAGACAAAAGTGGTAAATAAATACTATATAGCTTTAAAAAAATGAATCTTTTCTTCTTCCCCTGTCCTAGGGTAACTTTATGATATTTGTATCCCCAATCGTCTGTTCTGTTTGTGCTGTATATTGAGTTCTGTGTCTCTAAGACTGGTTCTAAGAGCAAGGAGAAGTGCAGAGTTTGTTTTGAGAGAACTCCCTGACTCCTACACGTTCTTCTCCGGACAGGGTGTTCAGCAGAGGCTTGGAGAGACTGCAGGACAGAGAACTTTTTGCTTTTAGTTAGTTTCAGCTAGCTAAGGCAGAGAAGTTCCCTGGACTGTTTTTCTTCTTTTTTTAAGAACTGTTTAAACCTGCTCTGGACTGAAAACCCAGGGGAGCGCTGGGGGCTGCACCTGCGGCCCACCGGGGCCTGGACCTCGGCATTTTCCAGCAGCGCCGGAGGGACTGGGACTGAGGAGAGACTGAGAGAGAGCCGAGCTCCACCCACGGCGAGGACTTTCTCAATTTGCCATCTCACTCCAGAATGAGAGGTTTTATTGCCTCATATTATTCATTCTTTATACTGGTATGCACTTCATTTGTTTAGTAAAACAGTTTTTTCCACTTTTCTGCAAAGAAGTTTTTTTTTCGGACTGGTTAAAGAGAGAAGCCACTTAAGTTTGCTTCCCAGAAGAATCCTATACAGGAGTTTTCCCCCAAATTTGTCTCCAAGCCAAGACATCCCCTCAATTTGATGGAGACCAAACCTACAGCAACTGTGCATATGAGAGGAATTTGCTTAGCAGTAAATATAAAATAGCTGCAATAACTATTACGTTCCCTCATCAAAACATTCAGCTTGCTAAATAGCACCCTGTAGCACATCATTTAGCTCAAATAAAATAATAATAATTACATTAATAAAAACTTGCCATCAATAAGCCAGTAGAAAAAATAATTCTTCTTCCTGAAGCTTTACAGAGAGAAAGGGATGTTTAGGATGGCTGCCGGCACCAGGATGTTTTTCAAGATAAATTCAAACATGTTTACTTTATATAAACACACCAACTAAACAGTCTGCTGGGTTTGTGTCTTTCTTTTACGTCCAACTGCATTTCAGTCCCATCTAGAATTGCCAGAAACCATAACATCAACCCTGTCCATAGGCCTTGGCTCGGGTTCCAACTGAATAATCTTTGATGTAATTTAGAGTTTAATAAAGCTGTAAGGAAATATCTTTCCCCCTAGTTTTACATAGCTTCAGCTCTGCTAGCTACAGGCTGTAGCAACCATAGGGTAAATAAAACCCAGGCAAAACAAATCCTCCTGTTCCTGTTGGACTATTGTTCTTGTATGTATGACACAATTTAACACAAAAAAAATATACTTCCATGGATTCATTCACTCCTTGAAAGAACTTTTCAGGTCATTACCTGAAACATGAATATTCCTCAGTTCCCTAACTTTTCAGAGTCTGGTTAGTTTTACATGCTGTGAGCCACTTACTACAAATTAGTTTTGCTGGTGTTTTGGAAGGACTGAAGTTATGTCTCTACACAAGAGGTCTTTAGGCCACAGAGTGCATCACAACACCTCTCAAATCCTGCACCCACAAAGTGAAGGAAATCCGTTCTCTTTGGCACAGGGGAGGAAGGAACCCGTTCCCCCAGTATGACTTTTTGGAACAATGAGAGCAGCAGCCGAAACCTCCCCACTGTCACTGTCACCTCCCTACCACCACCTCCAGGACACAGAACAGTGATACTCACTGAGCACCTCCTTCATCCTCTGCCTCCCCCACCTCACCTTTATTTCCCAGAGGAAATAAAGGCCACAAATGAGGTTACCCAGGCCATGGGGCTGTTTGGAGTTATGCAGGAATTTATTTTATTTCCTTTTAGGGGAAAACATTAGGCTATCAAGTTGCCTTCATCTCCTTATAGGAATCAGGCTAAAAAAAGCCCTCTATAAAATAACTTGCTTCAAGCCTGTAGGACATGGAAGGGTAGAAAAGTGGGGTATTTTGCTGTATTAACATTTTCCTACTTGAGACAGCTGATGAAAATCTCTCAGGTATACATGCAGTAAAAATTCTCTTTGCTTCTTTTCATCACTGCTTTGTTTTCCTCCTAATTTCTCCCAGCTGAAGGTGTGATTTTTTTGTTAGCCACCTGCACAACGTAATAAACTCAGAGCACAACAATAACAAGCTAATTGAAAAAAATTCTATTCTGGTGTTGTAAAAAACTCAGAACCTCTTAATGACAACACAGTCTATCTAAACCATTTCAGAATTAAGCTTTGCCAAAATCTTGATGAACTATTCTTACCAAACAGCCCTGGCACTTGTGCATCACCCAGAAATCTTATTTTCAGCTTGCAGCTGTGTGCTCCCAACTTTGAAGTCTGGTTGACTCTGACTTGCAGTTTTCACAATGAAGACAGATATTACAGGAAACACAAGCAGCCAATTCTCTAATTTTTATTCACAGCAAGCCATTTCTGGAGTCCCTCATTTTGCATCACTCCTTCCTCCCCAATACACCACCAAAGCCAAGCACCACACCAGCTAATTTCAAACGGAAGGAAACAAAGCAGCAAAAATATCTCATGAAAGACACAACTTTCTTTAGATGAGTTTTCAGAATTAAAAGTCGTCTCAAAATGAACTCTCATTACATCTGGAAGCTGCTGCTGGATGGGGTCTGTGACAATCAGAGGCTGCCAGGGACAGCCCAACTCCTTCACTCTCACAGGGAAGCAGTGCCTGCTCTTTTGTTCTCGAATCAATCCCATAAATTTTCTCTGTGGCGACTATTTCCTGTGCTTATTTCTGAACTGCTATTAAAGGACAGTTTCATGGCATGCATGAATAGAACGTAATTTCGAGATGGGCATAACTGTGTCCAAGAACTCAGACACTTGGGGAAGCAAAACCCTTGAACTAATGAGTTCTCAAAGTGCTGATCAGCTAGACTGCAGTCACTTATTGTAACTTGAGGCTTTAGGGATTCAACAGTATATGGCCTGTGACTGCTTTTCTGTGTCTGCTGGGGAAGGGAGGGCAACCTCTTGTTTATGGCACGAATATCCCAGGAATATTTAAAATTCACTACTGATGTCTAAGGAGTGCTTCCTGTGGCAGAGCCAAGGCCCCAGCCCTTCCGTGACTGCTGTGCAAGGCAGAGAGGCACAACCTCTTCCACAGGCAGCTGCAGCCTGCACCTCAGCATTTCCCTTCCCTGCAGGGTTCCCTATCCCACACATGTCCCCTCTGTGTGCCTGTGACACCAGCAGCACCCACAGGAGCCCCTGAGAAATAAACTCTAGAGAACTAAGGACTTTAGAGGGGTTAAGATTTTAGTTAGAGATAAGCTTTGCTGAAATTAACTAAAGAAGATCGGTAGGCTTTGCTGAAATTGAAAGTTCGTAATTAACTGAGAGAAACTGGGATTGGGATCACTCTTCCGTATTAGAATAACTGATTACTTGTCAACTTTATGTTTGGTTAGCTGTGTTTATAATGAAGAATACAGAAACTGATAAATAGCTTTTAGGAACATAAGGCAATTGTAGGCCTCCTCTGCCCAGAAACCATTGAACGGTCACGAAGACAGGAAATAGGAGTCCTACCAAGGATTCATTTATCACATTTGCATTGGAAAGATAGAAAGGACAGAACGAGGAAGACTTCCTTACTTCCTCATTTTGGGGACCCCTCCCCATGAAAAGGACCACCGACCCGTTTCAAAGAACAAACTACGGTGCTTAATGGCTTTTGAGCTGATTTCCATACGAATGGGATGTACCTGGGTTATGAATGTGCATTTGTGTTTTGAGTATTCAATGCTTTTGTAAATAAAAGGACTCTGTGATCACCTGTAAATTGCAGTGGTTATTTCGGAGCTATCCTGCACACACGCTGTCCAGCACCGTAATAAACACACACTTTCTAATTTTAAACTGTTAGAGAGTTTTTGTCCATCACAGTTGGGTATTGATACTAGACCAATATCCATATTTTCTTTAATAAGTCACCCCAACCTCACCCCAACTGGCCCAAACTGACAAAAGCCTGCAGGACACACCCTCCAGATTCCTGCCAGCTCCTAAACCTGCCTAGGGGGCTCGCTGCTCAAGCAGCAAACAGAAATCCCCCCTTGCAAAGTGTGCAAGAGGAGTGGAACATCCCAGTCCTGATCCCTGGGCCTGGCCAAGCCTGTGTGGAGAAGCAGGGTCATCGTGGGTGTAAGAAATAAATTCCTAAGATATGAGCTCTTAGCTACTGTTAAAAGTTACTGTTGTAAGTTTAATAGTTCATAAGCAAAAACTTGTTTGTTTGTGCCCCTACTCCCTCATCCCTACTCGATGCCGTACTCCCTTTCCATCGAGCCTCACTGCCTCTGCTCCCAGGAGATGTGCGCCCAAGGACATATCCATATGCAAATTAAGATACACTTGGCACAAAAGACCCCCAGATACAATGAGCCACCAGATAACTGAGGACTGGAAATAACAACAACGGCAAAATGGTACTGAACCTCGGTTCATCGATTAGAGCCAGCCCTGTGTTGTCACCATGACCCTGGTAGTTCTTGACCAGAAGGACACCCCCGAGACTTCGAGCCAGCATTGTCTCCCCAGGGACTCTCCTGAGAACGGAAGCCCCAGTTCTGCCGTGGCAAATCTGAACCACCTCCTCCTCCTCCTTGTCCATCAGGAGCAGTGGCAGTGTGCGTCACCCCTCGAGTTCCCCACCCAGAGCTGTCCTTAATAAAGGCCTTTGAAAAGGAGCTGCTCTCCTGGCCCATTTGTAACAGTGGGCACCTTCAGCACCCTTGGAACAAACTGCACTGAGCTGCTGCAGCTCCCACCCGGCTGCACTGCTGCCTTCCAGGCCAGAGCCGCTCCCCACCCTGGGTGGATCACAGCCCACAGCTACTGCACGGCTGAGACACTCCATGGAATCCTTATCAGACAACCAGCGACCAACTGAGCCAAAATTATATGGCTGAAACTCACTTTAGGCAAAACATTTCACGCTGTATTAATTCCTAAGGTTTGCACAGCTCCACCTTCACTTCCACATCAAAGAATTTCTCTGGTGATTTTAGATAGTGACTGTCTTGTGATCAAAATTGAAAGCTGATGTCTCTTTCAAACATGCTTCCTCCAATATATGTAGAAATTTATAAACTTCTTAATTTGCTGAAAAATTCTGAAATATGCTCTCTTTGGGTCAACACACAGAATAACTCTTTTCAGAGCTCCCAAAAATATTAGCACAGAACGCTCCCCCTTGACCTAAAAGAGTAATTGGATTAGCCACTAGCAGTAATAGGCTGTTATCCTCTGAAAAGACTAGCCCAGATAAGGCTGCATTTAGATCCTTGTGGATAATAATGACAAAGACACACGACATCAAAAATTTGTTGATAAATGCTGCTAAGAATGCCTCTCCTCTTTCCCCTGCAGAAATGGCAGCAGGATTTCTGCAGGGAGCCGTTATCTCCCAGCTATTCCAGGTGCCCGTGTGCCAGCAGATAGCCCTGGTGAGCTCTGCCCTGGCCACTCAGGGATGCAGCTGGAGACACAACCTCACTGCTCCCATGTGCAGGGACGGGAACTGAAGGTCCAAGATGCAAACTGGACTCACTTCTTGGGGACATCTGCTGCCTTGGCTCGAGCTCCTGATGCGGAGAGAAAGCTTCCAATCATATACAGCCTCAGGCTGGTATTTATTGAGGATTTACTGACTGCACAGGTAAGAAGTCCAAGGGCAAACAAGGGAGACTCAGTTAAAGGATCAGGAGCACAAAGAGTATTCTGCCCTACCCCTGCAGCTGCAGGGAATAAGAAGGGAAGAAATGGGAAGAGCCAGCACATCAACACCTTGTCCCAAGCTTGGTGTCAGCAGCAGAATGCTGTTTCAGTGGAGGTTTGGTGTCGCTGTAGGACACGAAAGAAAGATGAAAGACTCCAGGTACTTCAGAAGGCAAAGAGTATAGAAGGCTTTATTCTTCCTACCTTTTACAAGGTGTTCCGATATAGACACAACATGACTGGTGACTGGGAACGACACCTCTCTAATCCCATTGGTGAAACCAGAGAAACAGCAAAACACCACCTGGAGAAAGATTGTTTTGGGAAAGGATAGTTGTTTGGCAAGATTTTGAGAAGAAGCTTTCTTGAGAAATTTTCCCTTGGGAAGGAGTTAGCACTGCTAGCAGGCTAAAATCTCTTCAGACTTAGAAATGTCAGGAGCACAGTTTGGTATTAGGAAACACTGCTTCAACAGAAAGTCTACTGGGCAGTGAGATCAGCTGCCCAAGAGACGCAGGAATCACAGCCCCTGGAGGGATTTAAGAGATGTAAAGTGTAGATGCGGCACCTGGGGACATGCTCCAGTGGTGAACATGGCAGTGCTGGGGAAATGGCTGGGCTCGATGATCTCTGAGTCTCTTTCTCCCTGGGGTAGCACTGTGATTGTGAGAGCCTGGTTTGGCAGAACAGCGGCTTGCATGTGGGGTGTCAGCCTCTGCACCTGAGCTGTGACCAACAGATCCACGCTCCTGCTCATCAGGGGCTAAGGAGCAGCCCCAGTTTACTCTTCATTGTACAGACCCAGCACCTTTCCCTTCCCAGTCATCAGGACTTGTGGGTTTGCCATGCCAGACTTACTCTGCCCACTCTTATTTGAACTCTGCAGCGCAGCTCTCACTGCTTTGCTGGGCTGTGCTTGCCCCTGAATGAACTAATGAATGAATGAGTATTTCTCCTCTGCTTGTTCTGAGTGGTTTCCTGCTTTTCCCAACTGCTAAAATAAATGCAAGCTGGCTGCTTTCCAAACAGGTGGGCTGGTGCATGCAGCACGGCAGACAAGGCAGTAATTCACAGCGTGCTCTTCGTTTTTGTGGAGTGTGTGTATGGGAAGCGAGAGACACAGGGAGCACTGGGAGCACACCCGGGTGGAACTGGGGACACTGCATGGCTCAAGGGTGGACGCTGGACAGCAGCACCTGCTTGGCCAGCTGTAGAAGATAAACCAAACAAATTGCACAGCCACCAAGGATTTGGCTTGATTTGGGATCAAGCTATGGCTGCCACACCAGCTGCTGGAGCAGAGATTTCTCTTACTGCTCCAACAACACAGGACAGGAGCATCACGGAACACAGGAGGAGATGGACAGCAACTCCAGATGGAAATATGAGCCTCACTTGCCCCTGTCTACCATAAAACCCACTCTGACCAGCTCATGGTAAATTTAAAAATCATTGTGACAATTTGTGTCACTACAGTGAACTTACATTCTTCATTGACAAAGTTTGGGAGAAAAAGCAAGGAATGTCCCTGTTTCTAAAAGAATATGCTTCAAGTGTGGTCAAAATCAGGTATGCAGAGGAGAAGGTGCCAACAGAGCTTCTAGAAAGGTCCAGGATGAGTGGAGCGCTACCAGTTTTTGAGAGCTTTGGACAGCTATAGTTTGCTGCTTATGATATATTAGAATTGTGTATCATAATTTCATTGAGAATTAAATTATTAATGTAGTCTTATTTGGAGCTGGGAGAATAGTTTCAAATAAGGGAAGTAGAGAGATGTGGGAATGCCTTTTTTCTTTCTATTTATGGAGCATATTGTGAACAGCTGGGCTACAAAAAGAGACAAACTTCCCTAATGCTGGGAAGGAAAAAAACCAACAAACCAACAAAAACTCAAAAAATAACTGAAAAATATCAGGATGCTCTAGGAAGAGCAAAACAAGGAAAAATAGCCTGAAAACGGCAACAAAATCATCCAAGAATAGACTGCATTCCTCCTGGAAATACGGAAGGATGAGCCATGCCTCTGGGGAGCCGGAGATGGGCACCAGACTGGAAGTCTGCTCAGAGAGTGTCACTGGAAGTTGGAGCTCTTGGGCACTTCTGCTGGAAGAAGCAGACAAGAACAGAAGCACCATTCACAAAAGGACAGGTGACACCTCTGACACCTCCCAGTTATTTTCCTCATTTACTGAGGATTATCAAAAGGAAGGATGCGAGAAATCAAGTGTTTTAAAATTCAAACTCATTACAGAAAGAGCTGCTCAGAGAAATGTCCTCAGAGGAAATTTTTCAAAGTGAAGCACGGAAAACCAATCATCAGAAGCCAAAATCCTGGGTATGCCATGGAAAGGAGCAGAGAGTGTTCTCACAATCCTGGGGAGCAGCAGAACCCTGGACCCTGCTCTGCCTCAGTACCCCACCCGAAGGGGCAAAGAGCTGTGACACAGATGCTCAACAGCAGAGAAGTCCTTTCAGAAAAAAAAAAAAAAAATTAACCTGAAATGAACATCACTTTAACTCATCATTTTAAGGTTGGAAATTATTTTTAACAGGTTAAAGAATAGGCTTATGCAGATCTTATATGCAAACATACACGTGCACAAAACAGTTCAATATTAAAACAGTCAAATGAAAGGCTGTGACATTTTCACACACTGTTTTCCTAGACTAGGCTTCAGTTAAGCTCAATTCCCACTACAGGTGAATTCGCACTAATTATTTGATGCACACCCCAAAAATTTACCCAGCAAGTTACACCATCTTGAAAGTTACTACTCAGCTGTATGCTCAGTGGAGTGATTCCCACTCCAGGAGAGCCCTCTGCCTACCATATCACTTCTGTTTAGCGTGTCACTTACTGCAGCAGCCACTGCTGGAGCAGCTTTCCCCAGCCCAGCTGCCCACGTTGTGACTGAATAATCCACCTCCAACAATCTGACAATTAGCCAGCTCTTTTTCCGCCCCATCTGGCCCATGCAGTGTTATTAAACCCACCTGAACAGCCATCGACTGAGGAACAGCACCCACAACACCCCATTTCCCTGCTCCTGAAATAAAAGGACTGCACTTCAGAAGCCTGCACTTGACACAGTTACAGGAACTGTGCTTGAAAATGTTTTTCCTCTCTCTACACTCACCTAGAGCCTTTCAAACATTGCAGAAACCCAGGTGCAATTAAGCTATTACTCTTACTCAGTGTAGTTACAACACGGTGTAAATACAGAGAAGGGTTTTGCTTTTCACTGTTCATCAGTTTAATCAGCAAGAAGACAAATTAGCAGAACACTGAAATTCCTGTCTTCCTGTTACTGCCCACCTTAATGATCACTTGTAGAGTCCAAGCAGATGTTCTGTATACTGAGATCCCTCTCATCTTCTCTACAACCTCCTTTTGTACGCTGCCATGGCAGTCCCACGCTCTGCCCAGCCTATCTGCTCTGTACTAGCAACCTAGAATTACAATAATGTTCGCACAGTATGCCTTTGAATGGTATTATTATTTTACTTCAAGTGGTAGCTTTCAGTTCATTGAGACAGCTGCTCGGCCAGCATTGGGCAAGGTGAGGGGGGCAGCCAGCAGCAGGGCAGGGTTTTGCTTCCTGGCTGTGAGCGGCCAACCTGCAGTGTTGTTTTCCCCGGAAAACCCTTCCTGCTGGAGGGTTTCCCTGCCTGGGTGTCAGCCTCAACAGACAGCAGCTGGCAGCAGGAACCGGGGCACCCCTCACCTGAGCGAGCTGAGCCCACCTGCTCCCTCCTCTGCCAGGGGACCCTGCGGGGGATGTCCTGGCAGTCCTCCCGCCCCACGCGAGGGCAGAGGGTGAGCAGGACCTCCTGGGCTCTGCAGGACACAGCAGCCAAGCTACCCCCACCACACACCCTGCCAGGGGTACTGAGCCTGCTGTGCTTGCAGAGCCTGGCAGGGGCTCCTGTGCCTCGCTGCTGTGGCCACCTCTGCCCACCACCGCACTTGGGTCACTGCAGGGAGGGAGAGTGACCAGGGTGACCGGGATGACCATGATCAGGGCGACCAGGGTGCCCAGAGGAGCTGCCACAGCTGCAGCTCAGAGCACCTCACAGCGATGGTTGTGTGCATGGGGATGTCTGTGCTCACAACTGAACTCTGCAGTGCTGGCACTCTGCAGCCTGAGCCAAGAGGCACTTCAATGCTGTCTGTCTGCTAGAAAGAGTTAAAACCCAAGACCGTGTGAAGTCAAGCCATAAATAACTCATCTGGGTGACTCTGGCCCAGCAGATCACTGGTGTGCTCTAACAGCCCGGCCAAGGCCAGCGCATGGGGCAGTCACTCCTGACTGACACGCTGTCACCATTGGGAAGGACACTGTGACAGGGTCACAAGACAGAAATGAAATGTAGCTATTTTACAAACTGGCACACATTTCCACACGACTTGGCATGGAATTCAGATGTCTGCAAGGTGATCTCCATGCCTGGGTGGCTGCCACTCTCTGAGCTACACAGCTACCATCCACTGCCAGCTATGGGAGACACCTGGAGCTCTGCACCAGGAGCTCCGACTGCTACACAGACATACACACAAACACTCCAGATGCAACACACTACTTTGAATAACTTCTCCAGAAACCAAAAGGCAAAATGATCAAATAAGGTTGTTCTGTTTGAGCAGAAATAACAGTGGAGCTTATTGCCTTTGTGTATTTTTATACTACATTGCATAATATGCTCGCATTGATGTTCAGCACTGTAAATGACATAAAAAACAACCCAAGGCAGCAAGCACAGCAGAGCTCTAAGAAAAAAAAATTATCACATTTCACATTCCAGTGCATGAAGTGAATGCTGCAGTCCTCTAGCTTACAACAGTCTATCACTGTTAGCAAAGATACCCTTGTGTCTTAGAAAAAAAGAGTTTTTTCAACACTGAGCTATGAATTAGCATCTGCTTTTTAGGAGGCAGTGAGTGGCCTTTATCTTAGCACAAGAAAAAGCCACTCTGGCCAAACTAAGGACACTGCACGCTGCATACTCTAGCTGGGGAACTGCCTCAGGATACCACACTCACTTTTTACTGCTTTGAAATCATCCATGTTAAGAGACAAGTCCCTGTTTTGTCTCATTACTGAATTTATGCCTACTGGGACTTTACATACCTCCAAAGACATTAAAACATTAATTCTGAAAGTTGATTGAAAAACTTTCGAACGTGGGAAGTATGCTGCTGCTGTAAACGTCTGAAACGTGTGGATTCACACCGGCTACAGTTAAACAAAAAAACAGCAAGAAAAGCTTCAGATCCATTTCCAGCGGCTGAATATTTGGCCCAAACAGCTGTCAAAACAAGTGCTGGAGTACACAGGGCCTGTGAACCCTCATTCCTGAGCTCTGCACTGCTGTGGACAGCTCCAGGTTACAAACTGTGTTCTCAGCACCATCAGCACCATTCGCCAGTCACCAGTGCCCAGAGTCCTTCCACTGTTCCTTGCCCTGTACACCAAACTCACAGTATTTTTAATATTAGCCCCCACAGCCCCACTTGCACCTTAAATGACTGCAGGAAAACTTGAAACTAATTTTTAATAGCTTCTCAAATAATTCCTTTAGGGAACGCAGTCTCTGCATGTTGCAAAGAAATCCACCTTTCCTCCTAGCTTTAAATTTACCCATCTGTAACTTCCATTCTAGCCGTGCACTCTGCTCCTGAACTGAAATCCTAAAGAGCATTTTGCAAAATTTTATTAGCATTTTAGTCTGCCTTTATCTAATAATTTCACAACAGATACACAACTGACAAAGATTTCTGCGCTTCCTATGCCATGCACCTGCCTGCCTCCACACTCCAGAGAAGGGGATAAAAGCTGCAGGTCCCAGGTGTGCTATCGCACCCCCAGAACAGTCCTACCTGTCTCCGAGCTCTGCGATCAGCCTGTGAGGAGCCCTCTCTGGGAGGCAGCAAGCGGTGACTTTGAGCTGCTCTCCTTGCCCTGAGCTCTCATGCAGATGTGGGATGGAGGCTGTCCTGACTGCCTGTGGATCTCCAGGCTGCTAAACACAATGATCAGAGATGACTCACTGTCACTCTCACATACATTAAATGGTTCTGTCGATTTTCTGACTGGAGGTGTTGCTGTGACTGTCTCCCAGCTGAGGGGTGACACAGGCTTGGCTCAACTCTGCAGTCGTGCTGGGTCAGGCTGCTCGTGTCGCTGGGACTCAGACCCTGACCTCTCCCAGCAGAAGTTCTCCTCTCCCATCAGATAAGACAACAAAAGGGAGCTTCTCTTGGCCATATCTGACATTTCAGCGCTGAAGTTTCTCTCCAGGAATGTTTTGCATATCGTATATTAATAGATTCTGACTAACAGCTTTAGCTTCACATCATGTCTAGACAAAGTGTCCCGCTGTGGGCAGTAGCCTGGAAGCGCACTTGAAACAGCTGTGGGTGAACAAAACATAAACTGTGTTGGTGACAGGTTGTGTGCATACTGTATCTCATTTAGCTATTCTGCAGGAAGTGAAAATAATGGGAATTTCACTGAAGTTTTAGGCAGAAAGAGGCCAAAGCTCAGGTTGGCCATAGAACCAGGAACAGCCCACGTTGTCCACAGCCTGGACATCAGGAAGAATTTCTTCCCTGAAGTGTGGTGAGGAACTGGAAGGGGCTGCCCAAGTTGGTGGTGGAGTCACTGCCCTTGGAGGTGTTCAAGAAGCAACTGGGCATGACACTCAGTGATCTGGGCCACTCATCAAGATGGTGATGGGCCAAAGCTGGTGGGACTCCATGATCTTGGAGGCCTTTTCCAACCTTAATGATTCCATCATTGCATGAGAAGCTGTGGCTGTCCCTGGATCCCCGGAAGGGCCCCATGCCAGGCTGGACAGGGCTTGGACACCCTGGGACAGTGGAAGGTGTCCCTGCTGTGGCAGGGCTGGCACAAGGTGACTTCTAAGGTTTGTCTCAACCCAAACCGCTCTGTGATGTTGTGTGCATCACAGAACACCCAGAACTAATGAAACAGGCAGATGACAAGAGGGGAGGTAGATGAAAGTTCCACAGAGGGTTTTGATGGCAAGAATGTGAACAGGCTCTCTGCAGAGTCCAGGTATACTCAGCAGTGTCCATCAAGACCCTGTCTGCATTCTGACAATACAGCTGCACCCAGCACTGACCAGAACTCCTGCACACCATGGGACCCCTGCAGAAAAGTGACAGCACAAAAGCACCATGGTTGCAAAGCCACAGTAAACAGATGTTAGAAGCAGAGAATAAGTGGTGAAGTATTTACAGCCCACCAGAGAGCCTCCACCACTTCTCAGCAACCACTGGAGTTTGCCTGTCCTTGGGTGTTTCTTGTTAGGTGAACACTGCATCCCACTGTAAAACTTCAGCACTGCTTCCCCTCACTGAACTGAGCTGCCTGAATTGAAAGCATTTAACTCCCTTTCAGTGCCTTTCTCTGTGCTCTAACACGCTGTGGTGCCACTACAGCTTTAAATATTTACTTGACATTATCTTGCATCTGGCAAATGTATTCTGATACTCCCCAGCAAGTCTCATGCAGGATTAAGTTCTCCACTGGTCTTTGCACAGTAGTAACAGATTCCATTTTATTTTACCACTGCAATTCTCTCCAAATCAGGTCTGCAAAGTCCAAGAAGTTTTCCAACAATTCTGTTAAGACAGATGAGATTTGTGGGCACCAGACTAATTTCTAAGTTTCTCTAGCAGTTAAGACTTCTCCTGCCTCCACAGACTTTCTCATTTTCTGTGCTGCTCAGACCCATACAAAGACTCCCTGTTACCCTGTTAGTGCTGTCAATCCACATGCACCTTCCCAGTTTATTCTTATTGTTAATTAACTATTTCATATTGCAAATTCCCATTTTTCAGGTAAGGTGCTGTTGTCACAATAGCCCTGTAAGTGAATTATTGTAACTATAACACACTCATAAATAACACATTTAAGGCTTAAAATACGTATTTTTTTGTACAGCTGCTGCAATCCAGTTAGCCTATGTGCAATAGAAATTGCGCACCCATGAAATTAAACGGAATAAAAAAAATAATTTTCAAAGGCTTTGTTCTCTGAAAAAGTTATTGCTTCTAATTCTTATTGGTCAAGTGTTATTTTCTTTCTGATGCTAAATCAGAATATTAGAACAACTAAGTACCCAGCCTCTGGGTAGGGGACTGAAGTAATGAACAGTAACCAAAATCCACTGAAGGCCAGGCAATCATAGGGGTGGGAAGGAGAGAGCAGAAAAACAAACATTTTCTAATGAACCAGTGGCAGGATAACAGCACACATCTTTAGTGAAACACTCCAGAGTCAACTTCTGCATGAACTGCTTCACGGGCACTCACAGGCTATTTTCCACGGGCCTCCACTGAGCTTTGCAAAGGCCACAAAGTATCCCATGCTCTGCTCTGCACCTGTGCATAGGTGCTACCTGTGCTGCCGACAGGTAACACACACCCCATGGCTCATTTCCTGCTGCAAACCACCCCCATCCCACCCAGGGCAGTGAGACACAGGGACAAACAAAATCCTGCTTCATCCTAGGCTTTGGCTGGGCTTGTGCAGCCCCAGGAGAGTCAGCAGGACTTGCATCTGCTTTCAGAGACAAGGAGATCTGTCTCTAACAAAAGGACCAGCTGACCAGCACAAAAGGGCTGCACAACCTCCCCCTCCCAGGAATCCAGCACAGATGCTCCAGCACAAGGTCAAGGGAACATTTTGAACATTTCTGTCACCTTGCTGCACCCCTGATGGCTCACACTGCAGGCAAGCTTCTGTGCCCACATTCCTACAGCACTGCCCAGGGGCAATTATTTCCCATTTATTTCCCATGAGGACACTCAGCCAACAACAAAATGGGGAGTGGGAGTTGCCCAAGAACAACTCTGTCTGCTCCTAGAGAAGTAAACACTCCAAAGAACGCTTTTTCTCTCAAGCCGCAATAATTAAGCAAGCTCATGTGTTCTGGCCAGCCCAAGGCTGCAGTCAGTGGAACACCTGGAAAATGCCTTCCCAGCTTCTCCTGAAGTGCACTGGAGCCTGCTGACCGAGCACCACACACAGCTATTTCCCCTGAGCCACAGAACCAGTCTCTGCTGTCTATCCACACCGCTCCCACAGGGCACAACACAGCTCACCAGAGCTGCTCCCACCACTGCCCGCACCACGGACATTCACATTTCCTCCACACCTAAACCAGACAGATTTTAATTTTATTTTTGGCTCACTTTCCACCATAGGGCTATTAAGACCTGGTCAGATAAGGCTTTTGCAGGCTATCCAAGGCTGCATAACCTAAATGCACACCTCCAGCTCACAGCATTTTATTGTTGCCTCTTCTGGCATATGTAGAGCTCAGACAAAAACAAGCAAATACTGGGTAAAAACTATTCCAGAAAAAGCTGAATATTTATGGCTTGTACACAGAAACCTGACTGGCAAGCGAATGCTTCAGGTAGAGATAAAAGGAGTGACAGAAGAGTAACTTTTATCTACACAGTCTACATTTAATGACTGCATCAACATTTGCAGATGATTACGGCCAACCTAAGTGCTTTGTTGTTCCTTCATTCTGTTTCTGAAGGCTTTGGACTTTATTTATTCTTTTTCTTCTTTTTTTTCTTCCTCCCCCCCACAGCTGCAACTAAATATATTTTTTGGCTTTTAAAGACCTATTTCCATTTATAGCATCCAGCTGACAGGCTGGGGATGATATTTCCTAGCTGAGGCATCTGCCTCCTTGACAGAGGGAGAGATAATCACGTTGGGTGAAACAGGCTCAGCATCTATGACAAGCTTAAGATGTCAGAGCTGAGAGCATCGTGTCTGGCCCCTCTGGATGTTTTTTCTTGAGCGGTTCAGCCCCATCTGGTGTGGAAGGCAGCCAGCCTGCATTTCTGGGGACAGGGGGCGCGTCACTGCTGAGGCTGCCACAGCTCCTGTTTAACTGCTCGCTTATTTATTTAACTATGGCAGCCACAAGAACGTGTGGTCAGGATGCCTGCCTGCTTTCCCTGAAGCAACTCACTGCTCTGGAACTACTCGTGCTGGACAATCCTCCCTCCCCGCTGGAGCTGCAGCAGGAGCAGCCCCACCTTCAGCAAGTGTCACAGCTGGCTGCAGCCACCTTGTCCCCAACAGCAGAGGCCGCAGGGCCAGGACACGAAGGGTCTGCAAGGGGGCTGAGTCTGGAGAGGCATTTCCATGGATTCAACCCTGAGATCCATGAAATGCCCCCACGACACACGTCCCTGCCTCCTGGATCAGAACAAACCCACAGCGCCTGCCCCCTCCACACTCATTTAACTTCTGCTTTTAATTTGTAGATCAAATGTTCTGCAGTCACAAATCAAATTATGCTGATAAAATTAGTTGGATCAAGGCATGACTCTTCTTTTGAGATGGGCCATTTGATGCTGAAAAATGTCACCAAATGAATCTTCCTGAAAGTAGCTTCCTCCTCACAAGTAGATTTTTATTGCCAGATGCTGATGTAAATGCTCACAAATATGGAAGATTTCCAACAGATGTGTAACTCGCTGCCACTCCAGGACTGCTGCTCCTCCCCTCTCTCCTGCCTGTTATCACACAGGACAGCTCATGTGAGGGCAGATGTGAGAGTCTGGCGAGAACATGAAGGCTGTTATTAAAATTTATGTTGCAATGAACAACTGTTCTGTCTGACCCTGCAAGAGACTCCTTCACAGGCAGCCACAATCTCACATGGTGTCCTGGGGGAGAACATCTGCTAACACTGGAGCACTCCTGAGGTGCCACATTTATACCCAAATCCATACCCAAACAGACAAGAACAATTAAACAGACAAAACAATTAAAGTCTGTGTGTGGCTGTTTCTGTGGGCACCCACCAACCTCAGTCCCTGCACCCACTCTCTGTGCCTTGCTCTTGGTGCTTTGTCATCTGCTCTGTCACCTTCACATGCACTGCTTCAAAACCTGGCCAGTTTCTCCCATTTCCTCTCCTTCTCTGCCAGGAGAAGTGGAAGAGATCACCAAGATGTAATTTCAGCAAACAATAAATCCCTTTATCAATTGTGCTGCTCTGAAAGACAGCAGATGGAAATCTGAATCTGAATTTCCAGCTTCTACAGCATTTCTTTCCTCAAGATCATTAAACTGCAGGCTCAAAGTTACTGTTTAAATCATGTCTTTTGGCAGAAGAGTCTAAGCTCCAAACAATCAAATTGTGATTCATAATCTGTCATTTTAAGTCAATATATCATGTCTAGCAAACATTGATTTACATGTAAGATTACAGACTTTGGGGTTGTACTTTCCAAAGCTATTCGATAACAGCAATCATAGCCAACAATTGATAGGTAATTTTTCTAGTATACACAAATTAATCTTTGCCAATTTGACCCTAAATTATGAAAGTTTCATGATTCATTTTCCCATACAAAATTGCTGGCTGGTTTGGTTTCTTGGTCACATTATTCTTTCCCTGCTTCTTGTCCTTTGACTATTAAACTCTTTGCTCATATCTCATTCTTTCAAAGTTTACTTCATTTATATATCTGCTAGAAATGCAGGCTTGCCTTCTCCATTTTTACCTGTGTCTTTGAGCTTTGACTCTCTTGCAAATTTATCTCCTCATCTGTTAAATTCTTCCAGCACATCCTTCTGTGTGACGTCTGCACATCCCAACCCGACATCCCTCCCACAAAACAACTTCTCCCGGGCTGTCCAGGGCAGACAGGCAGCACCTCTCCAGCCCTCCTAAAGGAACAATTTCCACCCTCTGCCTGTCCTTGCCCTGGAGGTTCCTGTTCCCAGCCTCACCATAGCCTCAGCTCTCTCACAGACTGAGAGACAGCTCTGACTGCCCCAGTCTTGCCCTAGGCCCAGATAAAGAGTGACTGCACTAAATCTTCTGCTGTAGTGGCTTCCAGGTGTGCAATACAAACCACAGCTGTTTCCCTCCAGGACAGGCTGGCTCCAGCCTGGCAGGACCCTGAGAAGGCTCCTGACGCACAGAGGAGGGATAGGACCATGACATGACCAGAGGCAGGGTGGGTTCACCCAGGGGCTCAGCTCATTGCCATTACAATTAAATTTAAAACCTTGATGGGGAAAGGCCACCTGTGCATGTGCACAGCCAGCACCCTCCCCAGGGGATTGTTATTTTAACACCTGTCTCCTGGTACGTGGTTGTTTTATTAATAGAAAGGATCACACACAGCCTGAGATAAATTAAAATTCCAATTCTGATATTCCGTGTCATTGTAGAATATGCCAGGCTGTTTGATTTGGTTTCTAGCAAAGAAGGATGACAAACTTTCTTTCAAGCCATTAATTCAGATATTCAATAAGCCTAACACAACTGCACTGGCTCATTAAAGCAATTTGAGGTAACCTGCACTCATTAGAGCAGCCACCATCTACATCCCTGTGACTGCAGCCTTGTTTTCAGACAGCATCAGGGATGACCTGCTGTGCCAAATCACTTTTCTGTATCAGGAAAACTTCAGGAAAATAGAAAAACCTTGATTGCTCAGGCTTTGAAATCCATTCAATTGCAAGAATATTATGACATTGTGAGTATCTTTTTTTCATCCAGAAAAGGATTATTTAGCTAGATGAAGGGAAATTTTTCAGTAAAGACAGTACCATGATGGTAGTCATGCAGGACGCAAGGTTACAGATAAAACTGATAAACTCCCTGCTATTTCTGTTGGAAAGGATGCTTTAACCATTCAGGAAGGGAAAAAGAGGAAGGACAAACTGTGAGTCTGCCATAACTGAAACAGTAAGAACCAACCTGTGACGCAGCCCAGGGTGCCTTCAGTGTACAAAGCAGCTGCAGAGAGCTGCTGCCCATTCGGGGAAAAAAAAAAAAAACAACATAAAAATATTTCTGTGCTTAATAAAAAAAGAACACGAAAAGGAAGATACAAAGACAACTGAGGGAGCATTTAGCCTTTGAGCAGGGACATTTACAGGTGTACCTGTAAATGTCATCAAGGCTAGGATAATTAAGCCTGGCCTTTGAACTACATCAACCCATTTCAGTAGCTGGAGGTGAAGCACAAAATCCTCGAGTGAGACTAATTCTGTGTCCTCCAGCAGAGGAATTAAGTAGCTTAACACAAAGCACCTTCTATGGACTTAGCACACTTGAAGAAAGAGTGTTCACCTAATAAAGGGGAGAAGGCATGCAGCAGACTTTTGGCCCTCTGTTACACAGAAAAATCAACTGCCTGACAACAAAATAATCTCTGTGCATGTCTGCTTTTTCCTAAACAGAAACTTTCTTCTTCCAAGTCAGGTTCACGGCCAACATTGAATAATGGTACCTTCAGAGCCAGCATTGCAGGCTCACAGCAGGCTGCTGCCCTCTGGACCTCCAGCCTCTGAATTACCTCTGAGTACACAGCAGATAGAAAAGTTTGTTGATCTGAATGTATTCATTTATTTATTTTCATTTCAAACCACTATATCTCATACACCCAAGCCACCAGAGCTGCTGGGAGAAGCACCTGGTATGTGCATGGAAGGATTTGGGAGTAGAATCAGAGTTTTCCAACCCTCAATGTCTCTCATCTGAACTGAGAAAACTCATTTCAGCTGGAAGGGACAACACATCCTCTGTCCTCCTTGTGGGCTGGCTCATCTCTGCTTTCCCTCACTCCTCAAGACAGATCCTTCCATGTATTCATGGAGAGGAACTGTGTTTCAAAGGGCTGCTCAGAGAGAAGGAAGGAGAATTTCATCCAGTAACTCCTTTTTGAAAATACTTCTTAAGTTCTTCCTTGTTTCTTTTTTAGAAGGCCTCCTGAGAAACCTGCTAAATAATTAATATCTCTTTCTTATTTTGCTACTGTAATGTGAATACTTAATCTATTCCTCAGTAACTACTATATTACAGGGGAATAAAGTGCTGCAGTGGGGTTCCAGAGAGAATTGACACACTTCCTTTCCACTGAGTCACCTGCACAGGACTCTGGGGTGGCTCTCATACCCTTCACCATCACCACACCGCAGACAAGGTTTTCCACAGCTCTGCAGTCTCTGAAGGAGCATCAGAAGGAACCAAGGTGGTGGTGACAGCAGGAAATTCTCAGCCAGAAAATTCCTCAGCCCCTTTTGAGAGCTTTCTACCCCAGAGCTCAGCAGACAGATCAGAGGCCCAAAGCTCCACAAGCATAACGCTCTCAAAATGACTCCTTACAATTAAACTGTGCTGTCTGGGAGACTGTCAAGAGTTTGCTGTAGAACTGCATCAGACACAGGCTCTGGAACAATGCAGCCTGTGTTCTTCTCAAAATCCACCTTCCCTTCAATAAATGAATGCTCTGTTATCAAAGTGAACAGATTTTGATTTTTCTAAAAAATCAGTGCACTCCTACTTGCTGCCAAATTTCAGTTTTAATTTTTAAATATTTTCCTGTCTATGTCAATTAGAATTGTGACCATATCTTGGTCTCATTTTCCTTCCATGTTCTCTGGCCAAAATATCCACATAATTTAAGTTCATTAATGCTTCCTGTTTTCCTTCAGTATACAGAGAGATTTTAGGCATTAAACATGGAAATGAATAAATCAAGAGAAGGACAGTGAAGACACACAATTATAAAGTATTTTAGTTACCCTTCAGCCTTATTTCAGTGAAACAAATGCAGAAACTCCTCCAGTCTCTGCAGAAATTTGGAAATGAGCAAGCAGAATAAGAGTTGAGGGTATTCCAAGCTCCAGGCTTGGAGTTTGATCAGTGAGTTACCTCTAGGAGTGTCCAAGCAGCCCCAAAGCTCAGATTCATCCATGCTCTGAGGGGATGGATGCATCCATTTGCTCTGCCCTGGGTTTTGCAGAAGCACTGCTGCAGGAGTCAGCCTGATGGAGGGAATGTGCATTTTCCATCACTGCTACTCTTTCTCCCTCTGTCCTATCTTATCTTCAAGGAAGAGACATAGACCTGCAATAGCAACTCTCAAATATTTTAGCTACACCCCCCCCCCAGGTGTTCCTTCTCTCTCCCCCATGCCATGGAACACAGAACTCCCCCTTCAAAACTCATATGTGGTTGATGTTCCCTTATATGGAACAACAGAACTCCTCTTCCCATCTTCCTCTCTCATTCGTAACACTCATCATTTTAACACCATCAGCACTTGCCCAAGCATTCAGAAAGTACCAGCAAAAAATAAGACAAACCTGAAATTCATCATGGTGAAGAACTGCTGGCAGGCAGGATTTTTTTATAAAGACAGGTTACAGTCAAGCCAATCAGTCTCCAAACTACTCTACAGGGAAACATTCAATTTCTGACATCAGGAGGAATTTTCCCCACCTACGTTGTCATCCCTGAGGGTGAAGGAGACTCTTGGAAAAATAGAACAGTGTTCAAAATCCCGCCAGATTACATGCAGCACAACCATGCCTTCAAATTCACCAGAAGGTCACCAAGCCTGCACATTGAAAGCTAGGATCTATTTAAATATTGTCATTGTGAAGCAGATACATCTTCACTTTGTCCAAAAGACACTTAAAACACAGCAGCCTTACCCAGCTATCTGTGGAATGTGCTCCAATCTCACTCCTCAGTGAGACTGAAGGAAGGAATTAGCACTGCTCTGAATCACACATCAGGATGGAGTCCCATTAGACTTCTGAGACATTGATTACAGTGTCATATTCATTAGGTCAGAATGAAATGCATTTTGTTTTAATCTAGGATTCTCTTCAACTGAGAAGCACTAGAAGAACAAACCAATTAATACGTTTAAAAAGTGAAATGAAGGCCTGTAATCATCAGGGTTTTAATGATCTCTATCAAATTACTGCCTCACAGCAATAGATGTGCTAAAGGATTTACCGCAGTAGCACTGTAATGCTCCAGCACATCTCTGTGGGGTGCAGAGCAAGGGCTGAGGGGCTCCCAGGGCAAGGAGTGGTGCTAGCAAGGAAAGAAGGAAATAACTGGGAGTCAGGAAGATATGCTGGCAGTGCCCTGGGGGCACAAGGCAAAGGAAAACAGCTCCAGGGAGGACAAAGAAAAAGCCTGTCACAAATAGCCACATCATGCTGATCTGGGGGGCTTTAACCCCTGGCACAGGAGGAGGAGAGGAAAAGGCACCATATCTCCTACCTTGAGCTATGGACTTCCACCTTCTCCCCATTCCATCACTGCTGGGCTGACTGGGTCCATGGGAAAGCAAACACTGTCCAACCTGCCATCCAAATCACGTGTCCACCCCACTTTAACAAAAATAAACGCTCAGGATGCGTTCAAGCTGCAACTGGAAAAATCTGGAGCAGGAATGCCCAAGGAGCGTGAATGGGCTTAAGTCAGGCAGGCCAAATTCTCGTGCCTTCGTGTCCTGCAAGTGTGTGGGCAGCAGCAGGAGGTGCTCCAGGGTGTAGGGCTGCACCCCACACTGCTGCCTTGAGAGCTCCGCCTGTGCAGACGGAGAGCAGCCTCAGCGGGGTGTGATGGAGAGCTGCCTCAGCTCCATGTGTGAACACAAGGATACAAACATCCTCCTGGGAATTAGCATTTACATTGTATTTGTGGCTTGTTGGCCTGGGTTTTTTTTTTCAGGCTGCTCTAGGCAACATATTTGTACTTCACTGGACACAGCCTTCCTAATAACCATTACTGTTCCTGGTAATTTTAATGAGTTGATGCAAGGCAATTTCACTTCCTTCCCCTTCAGAAAGAATTTATTTAAAAAATCTGTATAGGAATAATGGAGTCATAATCAGAGAAGCCACATGCCATGATCAGAATTAAAGGAGCCATCTGTTTCTTTACAGTCATGCACATCTCAAACAAAAAGTACACACATGACATATGTCATTACTTCCACTTTCCTGAGAGAAAATATTTTTCATGATTGCCTCCCACAGGAGCGCAGGAGGCTCTACCAGCAGCTTGCAATGCTGGAGGAACCCCTCCCACTAAAGCTCTCCAAGCAGTGGATTCGGGTTTTATCTCTTCCTTCACCAACCCAGCAGAGCTTTTCATGCCTCTGTGAATCCTTTGCAAACTTATTTTCCACACGATCTGCAGCTTGGGCTTGGCTTGCTGCTCCCTTCCACCAACAGGAGCTGCCCTGCTGAGCTCCACACACACACTCGTGTCTTACCATTTAAAAGTCAATTTAGGGAATTATGCTGTTCACTGGATGATATATTTTCATGTCGGTATGTCGTAACTTGCAATTTTTTCCCCCTTTGATCTAATTTCAAAATGCAGTGATAAAAGCAGTGCTGGAAATGCACCAGACACACCCAGACCCACTCCTCGACATCAGCTTCCCCGCAGTCACAGCCAAGGGGTGTGAATATTCCCCTCTTGGCTGGAGCCAGCAGCAGCACCATGCTCACTCTCCATCCTTTGCTCCTCGCCCCACAGCCGTGGCCAGCTGAGCCAAAGCTGGAGGTGACACTGCAGGTAACACACCTGCACCACCAGCACATGGCTGACAGGCACACTGCACGTTTATAAAGCATTCAAAAGCATCACCTCTGGTCACACACATCTCCAGGGTGCTGTGCTGGAGCAGAGGGTGCCTCCTGTGGGCCAGGTTTTCGGACAAACTGCTGTGGTCAGCACATCTCCTTGGTGCTCCTGTGCTGCTGGGAATGCTTGCAGGTGCAGTCACACCTGCCCGACGCTCCTGCACACACACCTGGCTGCATCCCACCTCAGCCTGAAAGAGTGCCTCAAGGAAATGCCTGCGCTGCTCACAGAAGCATCTCAGCTTTATCGTGTGTTCAGATAGCATCTAACCAAAAGGACAATTGAAACAATCAGTACTTCTTTGATCCAGCCAATATCAAAGCCCTGACCTGTTGCTGTGCAGGTACAGAGTCCCAGCTGCCCCCCAAAGCCAGAGGAGGAAGCAGTGCAGGTGCTGCACTGCCAGGGCTGGGTGTGAGCACGGCACTGCCCTGGTGTGAGCCAGGCTGCTCAGAGGAACCATCAGGAGATGTCACCCCGCACTGAGACACAGCAGTCCTGCTCCCCTCTGCCAGCCCTGCCAGACACACCAGCCCTCACCCACAGAGAACACACTTGCTCTCAGTTATAGAAAATCTTTAAATAGGAACAGGGAAAAAAAAAAAAAAAAAAAGTTTAAAGTTGTCTCTGGTTCTTCAGCATTTCTCTCTGCAGGCCTGAATGTTTTTGCTATAAGCTGTTCATGAGAGGCCACGAGAAAACCTCTGAAGTTAAAACACTGGCAGCACTGCAGGGGGATGTTTCCTTCACCCATCTGCTCTCCCCGTAGATCATTCCTCTGCACAGACATGTATTTCAGTATTGGCAATGCTCTGTGACCCTGAGATGTTCTGTAAATTCTCTGTGTCAGTCCAGTGGAAAACACCATTTCAGCCATGTCTATCCATATATTGTTTCTGTGACATCTTGCATTATTATGCAGGACTGCCCAGCCATGGCAATCATTCCTCTGCTTTGATCATCGAAGGAACACATAATGATGAAAGATGTTATAATCAAAAAATAAAACAAAGCACTTTATATCCTTAATTCAAACACTGTATTAACACTGCACATTTTAAAAGTACATTTTTATGCACACACACATACAGTGCATCTATTTTTTATCTAGCCCTCTAAACACAAACTTGTAAGGGAAGATTTGCACTGGGGCTACGATCGATATCAGATCTATGTTTCAGAGGCACAAAGTCAGGACATACTTCACAATTCCCACCCTCTTCTATTCCACAAACACATTCCTAAAGAGCTACGTACACTGACACCTTATTTAAAAAATAACTGAGATAAGCCTCTCCTGAAGAAGAGGACAAGGTGCAATCAAGGTTTACCGGTATTTCGGCTGTCCTTCTGCACTTCTCCCATCATTTTGCCTTCTAACAATTATGCTTTACTGCAGGGTGCATAGGCAAATGTATGCATCCTGAAAATAGCTCAGTGCCAGGGCTGTGGGTGACAGCTCCATGTCCCAGGCGCTGTCCCTCCCCAGCGCCACCATCCCGGGCAGAGCCACCCGGGCAGGGCAGCCCCCTCCTCCTGGGGCACACCAGGAGCCTCCTCACCACCCACAGCCACCGTCAGGCTTTTCCTGGAGATCCATTCTGCTCCACTGTGATGTTCTCCCTGAGAAAGCAGTTTTACCAGCCAGCAGCTATCCACATCTTGAGCTAGCAAAAGCTATATATTATTTCTTTTTATTAAACCTATTCTAGCAATAGTAGAGACTATTTTGGGACTTGGAAGGAAGAAAGCAATCATGCAGTCATTGAGAGGAGTGTCAGTAAACTGAGATCAGCCAAGGAAACCAGCAGTATTTCAGAAAAACTCTTTCTGGATCCTTCCACTGCTTCTTGCCTAACAAGCTTGTCTCAGATGGGGCACAAACACACACATGGAAGAAACTGTCACCTGCTGCTTACACAGGTTTTGAAACTCTCTTTTAATGCTCTCTTTACAGTGAGAATAATTCTTCCAACAAGCACAGGTTTTCGTCATAAACCTGAAGCACCTACAGCATAAAAGCCAAGCATCCTGGAGCTGCTAACACACCCGAGCTGAGTGCAGCTCCTGTGTGGGACAAGGGGATGCTGAGGGATAACACAGAGCACAAGTGCTCTGTGCAGGGCACAGACTGTTCCCTGTCCCCTCACCCGGAGGACATAACAAACCCCAGAGCTGCAGCTCATGGCAATCGTGTACAAGCAAAACTTAGCACCCAGAGGGATGGACAGGAGATGGCTGGCAGGGAAAAACACTGCTTTGCTATGTGCTGCAGCCCTTGGCTCCGTTTCAGCTTGAGGGAAATACTTCAGCATGGGCATCTGTTTATCTTAGAGATGTCAAACCGTCAGCCAGTTTTATAAAACAAAAAGCATTCTGAATGGAGCGTACCTCAGGCTAACCAACGTGCTGCAAAGTTTCTTCTGGCTAATGAAAAAAGGTTTCTCTCTTTGCATGTCTAATTTGGCTTCAGGTCTTAAAGAGATATTTCAAAAAAAAAAGAAAAAAAAAAGTTAGAAGATGCACAGCAAGTTTTGGCAAAGTAAAAACTTTTATGCAAAATTGACCTGATTATGGAAGAAGCAAAATGTGAACACAGCATGGCATAATTGCATGAATTTGTTCTTACAGTCATTCTAGCGACATCTGCTTCTTCCTATGCCTCACTGATTTGCACATTACAAAAAGCAGACGGCATTAGATGCTGGTCACTCAAGAAGGTCACCCCCTGGCTGTGATACATACTTCCACCTTAATTATTTTAGGCCTATTTCTGACATAACAGGAATTTATCAGCATACAGAGAATAACCATATTCCAAATGTATATTTCAACAGCAAAGTTGAAACACTTCTAAAATGGGATTGAAATAATAACTTGAAAATAAATATTAGAAGAAGGGTTAATTTTCTATCCTTCACTCTGAGGTTTTCCACTGGGAGTTCTTTTTCACTGTGATTTATCACTTTGATTTTGCTTGCTTTTTCCTCATCTCATTTTCATGCATAACTGTATCACATTCAAGAACAAAGTCTGATTGCACTGTTCCTTCTGGAAGGGTGTTTCAGGGTGTCCTGCTCAGAAATCCACACCCTACACAGGGAATACAGAAATCATCAGAGAAAGTCATTAGCAGTAAGGTTATTATTACTTTCTCATTAATTTGCTCTGTTACTTACAATTAAGACTGATCCTGCAGTTATACAGGCAGTAGTCTAACCTAATAAATAAGTCTGCACAAAAAGCAAGTAAATTGGGCCAAATGAAACAACTAAGGGTAAAAAAAGGCATCAAGTAGGTGCTATCATGATTAAAGAATGAAAGACACAATGGCAAAATCCTCCTCTCTGACCTATGCTGTATGGAGGAACAAGGTGTACCTGCACTCTCATTTCTGAACTGGGGATATAAATGGCATTGCTGGTGACTTTCATGGATCTTCCCAGTGCAAATAAAACCCAGAAAACCAAAATGGCAATGACAGATCCGTAAAGGAAGAGAAAATTTTCACCACAGCTTGAAGAGCAGCACAATGGTAAGATAGAAATAAAAACATGAATGAAGCTACATGGCTCAGAGTTGAGATAAAACCCAGAAGTGTCAAACAGATAATCACTAAACAGATAATCAGTGCTGCAGAGGAGGGGTGGCATCAGCTGGGCTGCCCCAGTCCCGCAGGGCTCTGTGGGGTTGAGCAGCCCAGCTCTGCTCCACTGCACTCTGCCTGAGAAACCAACAAAGCTCCTGCACCAAAACCCGGGGGATGTCCCAGCCTCACACAGCCCCTTCCAGACCTGTCCACTGCCGCACGCACCATCAGGAAGCAGAAAATTATTCCTATTCCTCTATCAAACAAAACACTATTAATTGATTCTGCATAGACACAATATGGAAATTGCAATTACAGTAGCTCCAGCTGTGGAGACAGAATGTGAACAGCAGCTGCGGATGCTAAATTGCACTTGAACAGCACTTTACAAAATTCCCCAAGAAGACTGATAAACATAGACAATCCTGCTGTGAGACCAAAGTATGTTTTCCTAAAAATATCATTTTGTTTTCATTTTTTATTGCCATATCTAGACTTCTTTTTTTTTTACACTCCATGCATGAATAGGAATAGTACAAAGTATAAATATGGTATGTGCCTGCCACAGCAATAAATCTTTAATACAAATTCATTTATTGCAATATCTGAATGTATCATAAGATATGCATTAAGTTAAAAATGTCATACAGGACAGCTGTAAATTCACAGGATGGTATGAGTTGGAAGGGACCTTTAAAGATCATCTAGACCAACCCTCAGGAGTCCTAAAGCTGTTCCAGTCTTGAAATCTGACAAGAGGAAGGCAGAAGAGGAGAAAGTAATTTTCAGTAAGAATTAAAAGGGATTACATTGTTTGGAATGATTCTTTCACTTATAATGAAACATCAATCACAGCACTCACTCCCAAACTCTCTCATCATTGTTGGTACACTGTTTACAAACCAGTTAAAAGCAGGTGGTTTCTTTTCTTTTCCAAATGTATCAGTCCTGCTGTTCTCTTGGAATTGTTTTTCCTCACCTCACCCCCCTCTCCCCCCAAGATGGCCATAAAAAGAACAAGATTTATTTTATCATTGGATACAAACCCAAGTCTCGCACATTTATAGGTTTAAGACCCATTAGGTAGAACTTAAAGAACAGGAAAGAAGACCCAGTTAAAGTTCCATCAAAGTGAACTCATACTTCAGTCAGTAAATTAAACAATCCATGCCAACCTGAGGGCTCTCAATCCTGTCATAACAGTCCATAAGCACTGATGGTTGTAAAATACTAGTTCTGAACTGCTCTTATTAATATTAATCTCAAACCACAAAGTTCCAGCCTATCTTAACTGGCATTAAAGAAAAGCGTGTGCATCTTTAAACTGCAGAGGCACTGATCTTTGTGCTCAACACCTCTCTCATTTAAGGACATTTAAAAGCACCAGGTAACAGAAGCCTTTGCAGCGAGAAATGCAGAGCATTACCACAGAACTCGGTGCAAACCTGCCTGGTGTGCACATGCTTCACTGAGAAAGTGCCAGAGGTAATGAAGACCCGTTGCACAACCCAACTGAAAGAGAGCCAGCGTTGAAAGGGATCTATTTTTAGAGGGATGCTAAAGGTCAGCCAGCTAAGGCCTTTAGTCATGCAATGTCACCCCCACATTAAGCCTGAAGATGCTTTTGAACAAGGCATTTGCTATACAGTAAATGGCAGATTTTTTTCCCAAGACATTACTGATTTGCAAGTTCACCTTCAGCAAACAGTGCCAAAAGTGCTCTCAGGAAAAAGAAATAGCACAGTTACAACCTGAGCAGGAGATAGAAAATGCCTGAAAAAATATGATGAGAGCTTCTGGAATGCTGCTGTGATCCTGCTCCCATGAGAACAGCAAGAATCAGAGGATCACATTTTTAGGAAAATATGCAACATTTCAAGTTCCTGAAGAGCCACTGAAATGTCTCAGGATCTACAGGAGGCCACAGAACCCGGGTAAAAACAGCACCACCTGTGTGCACGCAGTGCTAAGGCATCACTGCATGCACGTTCCTACAAATCGACCTCCATCACAAGGAGGGGATAACCCTAAAATGTCCCAGGTGCCTGGGAGCAGCCTGCCCCGCCTCACCTGGATGGGGGGGACACTCAGCACAGCCCCTGCGTTTTCCTGGCTGGCACAGCACAGGGATTGCAAGCAGAGTGTGCGACGTGCTGAGCCACCTCTCTGGGAAGATGGGCTGGCAGCGGGCCAAAGACAGCCCCTGAGGAACGGGCCAAGCACAGGGCACAGCACCGGCACACGCTGAGGGGGCTGCGGGGCTGAGCAGGCCGGACACGGGCACGGGAGCCAGGCTGAGCCAGGAGAGAGGAGCAGCCGCCGGGAACACCCCAGGGAGAGGAGCCCGGGCACGGCCAGCGCCGAGTGCCGGGTGTAGGAGGCGGATGTGCAGCTGGGCAGCAGCCTCCGGCCTGTGAAACCAGCAGAGAGGAGCTGCAAACCGAGCTGGCTGCAGGGCCCTGCAAACGGCGTCTGCTCCGCCTGTCCAGCCCGATCTACCACAGCTGCGCACAAGCTGCTCCTCCCCATCTTCGGGACGGGGGAATCAGGCCCGAAGGAACGAACCTACGCATTATTTAACCCCTTTGCATTTGCCAACGGAAGTTTCTTCCCTTCTGTGAAGTCCCGCTTTAGCTCTTCTGTCTGAGGCTTCATCTGTGATGTCTGAGTTGAAATTAAGCCACTCTTCAACTCCCCAAAATGGGACTGCTCGGCAGCTCCCAGAATCACACAAAAAGAACCCTCTCCCTCCTCACCACGTAAGTGTGAACCCTCTCTGCCAGCCCTCAGCAATCACCCTGGGCCTGTTCTAGACCCAGTTTACCACACAAAATAGAATAAATCCCAAGTATTGCTACAACAAAGTCTGTGGCTGACCAGGCAACGATCACAGTCCTACCACAGTGAACGAGATGAACAACACAGAACGTCACTCCTGGCACACCGCTGTGGACTCACAGAGAAAACAACTTCCTGCAGTGGAAGTCAAGGCACTTCTGAAGATGCTTGTACACAAATGGGACCACAGAATGGCAGGGAATGAATCCATGTTTCAATTTGCAAACTAAATTTGTACAGCAAACTTGAAGGGAATCAGAACATCATGAATTTTGACAGCTTCATCAAAAGGAAAAAAAGAAGAGCAGGGGAAAAAAAAAAAAAAAAAAAAACCACAGGAAGGAAGGACTGACCCCACTGGTCCAGGAGCCTTTCCATCTGGAACATCACCAGCACTGCTGGCACCAGGCAGAGCAGGGCCCAACTAATCCCTGTTCCTTTCAGAGTCCACACACGTAACAGGAGAAAAACTGTAGTCCTTGAGGGTGCTAAATGTGCCTTTGAATAGCAGGAGAAAGGAGACAGCCTAATCTGGTCTGTGCAGAGCAGGAACACACACACCATAGGCAGCAGATCCAGGGCACATTCTGCTTTCTGCCCTGCTTTCCAAGACCTTCTCTGCCCAATAATAAAATCCTCATTCTACTCAGGAACTGTTCCACACAAATTGTTCAAGCTCTGTAACACAGAAAGCAGGGCCAAAGAACTGCAGTGAATCTTAAATGCCTTTAGTGACACTGGACAGAAAAAAAACAGTGCTTTGCCTGTAATCTCTTCTTGGCAAGACAGGAAAAGGGAAAAAACTAAAGACATGGCTTGTTGTACAACATTTCGTGCTTCACTGTTATTTTTATTATTTGTTATTGCCTAGGGCATGAGTTTACTTGAAGTGAAGAAGTGGAGGAACAAGGCACCATTTTTATTTTTTCTCTCCTACGCTCCCATAAGTTACAGTCGCTGATGTTGCACAACTTTTGTCCCCGTTATTTTCAGGAAGGACCTTCCTGCTTCTCTACCACTCTATGTTCTGTTTCATCAGAAGCTGAGCAGCAATTTCCTTCATAGCTCAGATCACAGACATAAAAATGGATGATTTACAAAAGGCATGGGTCCTCTGCATCCTCCATACAGACACCAGGCTCCTTGTCTCCTCTTTTATGACAGGTAGAAAATGAAGTAATGAAGTAGAAACAAAGTAATAAAATGAAGATAAATCATTCATCTTGGGAAGGTCTGCATCAGACCAATTAAAATAATGCCTTAGAAACATTGCCATAACATATTGTTCCTATGGGAAGAAGATACTAGCATGAGCAAGCCTTGCAATTACTATTTTCTCCAATTATATCCTCGGAGATTTCT
>JANEHK010000051.1:680404-712143 GCA_025960845.1 Tachycineta bicolor
TCACACTCACACTCACCTGTCCCACAGCCTGGCACACTCACACTCACTCTCACACTCACACTCACCTGCCCTAGGCTCTGGCCCCCAGCTCTCCCAGAGCTGCAGAAAGCCCGAGGGGCAGTTTTCCCTCTCTCCCTTGACGCTGCTTTATTTCCTTGAGTAATCAGCTGAGCCCACACTGACTGCAGTGCTCACCAGCTACATACTTTCCAGGGATGCAGGAGAAAGGCATTTAAATTCCCCCAGGCTGAAAAGGGAAATGAGTTCAAATCCACAATCTGAGGTTCATCAGCTCATCCAGGAACCACTGGGAAAAAATGCTACATCCCAGATGTGTTCCTGTTTTATGAGTCATCATCCTCTAGCAATTAACTCATTTCAAGAAGATAAAGATGCTTGAAAAGTTTTTTTTTATTATTTTTATTTTTTGTTTGAGTTAAAATCATATATTCTTGTCAGTGAAACATGCTGACAAATTTTCTTTTGGTTTCAGAGCATATCGACTTTGTTTTTATGCGCTCTTTTAGATCAAGCAGAGAGACAAAAAATAAATCCAATTATGTATTCAGCTCTATGCTAAAGTTTCATGTAAAGTCAAAACAGAAAGTATTAACAGACTATGATGGTAGAGCAGTGAAGTGGCAGATTAAAATATCCAGGAATTCTGCTTACTGGGCACATTTCTGTTTTCTTGATGTCTTTTACAGCGCTTCCTAAAATTCTCATTACTGGCAAGAAGGTTCTTGTGAGAACAAGCCTATTTCTGACTGTTGCATTTCTGGGAAGACAAAGACACCAGCTTGGTTTTACTGTATGTGAAGCACAAGAAATGAAGTGGAGGCCAGCAGCAGAGGCAGCTCAAAGCCACTGCAGTGACCTCTGGGAGGGGACAGCCACAGTCAGGAGTCAGCCTGCAGAAGAACATCCGTGAAAATGAGACATCTTTCTATTTTGCATGGACGATGGATTCGCTGTTTTTTAACGATACAATCCTGTCAGCTTTCCTCTCTTTGAATTTCATGATACCTCAGAGCAGGAACAAAATGTAACCCTCGGGCTCAGTTCAACCCCAACATAAAACTGTTTTCTACAGAAATTAATTAAGGCTATAAGGCTTCCTTTCAAATTCAGCTGAAAAAAGGGGTATTTTTCCTTAAACTCTGGGAGTCTGTGGAAAGGCCCAAACTGTAACACCTAAACAGGAAAAAGTTCTCGTGGCACTGAGAATGTGCAAGTAAAGCAAGCAGGATATATGAACCAACAGAACATCTTCCCTCACCAAAATGATTCCATTTCTGCTGGTTTATGTCTAAAGCAGACTTCCACTCATTTAGCAAAATAAATGTTCTAGCCTTTAACAAAACAAAAAACCTCACACATCCCTTGATTCTCACACCAAGAGCAGTGAAATGAAAATCTCTCTTTTAATCTGTGAAACTGCTGTTCGTTATGATTTCATTAATTTAGGTCAGTCAATTGCTTGTAAAAATTCTTAAGCTATTGCAGACCTTCCGCGTGTTCAGCAATTAAACTTCCACTGCACCTGGTTGTTTCCCACCTTGCTCTCGGAGAGCAGATCCTGTTTTATGAAAGCACAGCATGTGGTGTGTAATTACTTCCAAGAAGTCAGCTAAAGCAGTTGGTCTCTTTTACAGTCCAGTAACTTTCAATACTAAAATCACTTTAAAGAAATGCTTTAAATGAAATTAAAGAAGCAAACTGAGCTTTCATTACTTGAATTCTTTTTAATTGCTATGGATGCTGAAAAGGAACCCGTGCTCCTTTCATTGTGGCATTGCAGGCTGGAAGCGCCACCAAAAGCAGGGCATTTCATTAACCTCATGCACTTGTGGCACTGAAGCCATAATCCTGCTTGCACTGAAGGCAACAAGAAGCCTGATTTTAGTAGCAATTTGGGACGGAAGCCATCTTCCCACCACTGGGAAGCTGTTTGCCTGGATTGTGCAGAAGCAGAGCTAGTGCCCATGAGGTCTGGGATGAACTGCTCTGCTGGACATACCAGCGACAGTTCTGGAGTAAGCATTTCACAAGCAGGGCACAAAAAGCGCATCTGTGAGAGGATTCACACTACTCTTAAACCTCACAGGAGATTTCTTTTAGTTACTGGAAGAGCTATTACAGCACACGGTCACTGCTGGCTGTGATGGTCCAATGCAGTCCCAACCGTTTCTTTACACACACACTCTTCAGGATGCCTCATTTCCTTTTCTCTTTCTCTCCCCTTGAGTCCCTTGAGCCACTCACATGAGCACACTTCTACCTTCTCCTTGCTTGTCAAATATAGAATATGAATTGTAAAGCTAAAGCACTCCCCGATGGAAATTCCATAATGTATTGGTGCAACTCAATCCATCATTAATATTCCAGAGATACATCAACTGTTCCATATATCCACGTTGCCTCACCAGCTGCTTTGGCATCCCACTCCCCTTTCCTCCATTCTCTCTCCTCTCATCCACTGTAATCTCACTGTTCTTTCCTCCCTTTACCAGGCAGAGTAATTTATTGCACCCATGTATAACATGCCAAATCCATACTGGCCTCTCTCACCACCCCAGTAAAACAAACGCTTCTTTGCCTTTGAAAAGTTGGAAAAGTGTAACACAAAAAATACAGTCAATCGCAGCAAATGGAGCTGGAACAGCGAGCTTCTTACATCCCAACTCCTATCTCAATGAGTTCATCTTTAATCCTACAGAGAACTCCATGAAACTGTGCAAAATTTCAGCAGATCAAAAACGGGTTTCATTAAGTGAGAAGATCAGAGACACCATATGACTGAAAATTAGCCAGACAAATCCTCGGGTAAAGGCTTCAGTGGAAATTCCTGTGGATGCACATTATCCAGCCTCTCCCCAGCCTCTCAGGGGGTGAACTTTGCAGAGCTCTCACAGCCTCAGCACAAACAGGAACAAAGGCAGGACAGCTCAGGGACCAAGCCTCTGTTTTTGCAAGCACCGGGCACAGCTCAGTCACGTGCGGTTACCACGCACCAGCAGAAGTATCCCACCAGCACAGACCCTCAGCTGCTGCTACCCTGGCTTCTCCTACCACAGGAGGCATAAGCAAAACCCACTAATTCCTATTTCCTCTGGGCTGAGTTAATATACTGACAGCTGTGCTGGCCTTGGCTGGGACAGAGCTCATTTTCCCCATGGCAGCTGGTCCAGGGCTGTGCTTTGGGTTTGTGCTGGGAAGTGTTGATAATTCAGGGATGTTTCTGCTATCCCCGAGCAGAGCTCACACACAGCCAAGGCCTTTTCTGCTCCTCACCCCACGGCGAGCGGGCTGGGGGTGCCCAGGGGCTGGGAGGGGACACGGCCAGCACAGCTGGCCCCCAGTGACATCTCAGACCATGCGGCCTCATGGGCAGCATGTGCCAAGTCAGTGGGACCTGTGGGGGGACATCCTGGGGATGCTGAACCTGCCTGCCCATGGCAACTGGAAATGATTTCCTTGCTTCGCTTTGCCTGCACACACGGCTTGTGCTTTACCTTCTGACCTGCCTTTACCTCAGCCCCAAACTTTATGACTCTTACCCTCCAATTCTCTTCCTCATCCCACGGCAGGGAGTGAGGCTCAGTCACCGGCTGGGGTTAAAGAACAGCTACAGCCAGTGAGGATCAATTGATCTCAGATGCCTCAAAAGCTCATCCAAGTTTATTCTTCAAGATAAAATATGAGCAGCAATGACATGGTGAGTTAGCTCTGGGTATTATCAGCATTCACTCACTTGAAATATATTAACAGCTCTTTTATCATTTATATATTATGACGACGTCGATCCATATTATGAATTAGGAACCTAATTCTGCTCCCAGTAACATTAATAGCAGACAAATCTGTCTCCACACTTAATATATTCTTTTCAATGCCATTAACTTATTAGTGAATATCAAGTTCTGCTGTCACTACAAAACACTTCATGTTACTCTACAAAATGATCTAGTATGTCAGAGAAGAAAAAAATGCATTCTAGAAGAACAGTCATCTCTCAAGAGCCTAAGATAGAACATCACTCTGATGTCACTACTTTCAACATTATTCAAATTTTAATAATCTGTATTTTACTCCAGCCCAAGTGGTTCAAGTAACAAAAGAAGGCAGAATATTGCAGGGAATGCCTCAGAAGTCACACCACTTCCTAAAAAATGAAGTAAAAGAAACCAGCAAAAACCGAAACCAAACTAACACCCCAGAAAAACAAACCAAAACAAAACCCAACAAGCCAACAAAAACTAACCCTGTACTGCTATCTAGAAAGAAATTCTCAATGGGCCCATCTATTTACCTTGATCAGCATATCTCCTCCTAATTACAAACTTTACCAAGCACACCCACAATTTTAGAAAAAATAAAAACAAATCCAGACCACTCAGAACCATAGATCAAGGGAAATAATCCTATCACAGTAAGGAAAACCACAAAGCACCCAGGGATTTGATGAGCGTGAGAAATCAATCATGCATCAAGTCGATTGATGCGGTTTATTTTAAGTCCTTCTCTTCTGATTTATTGCCATCATTGCGGCCAATTTGCATAGATAATAGAACAAGACATCCTCTTAAAGTCTTAATCAGGAATTAAAATGTAACACACTCTACATCTCTCTCTGCTCATCAGTGAGGCACACACATTAATGTTTAATGTCAGTTTTATCGTAGGGATGGTACCGGATTGGAAAGAGGCTCTTTGGACTGCTCTGTGACATCACCACCAATTTGTGGCTGTAACAGCTGCACACCAAAAACAGCCAACAAACCCTTCAAGCCCAAGCAGCTGGTAAACACGACTGCTACAAGCACAAGGCTGGGCTGTATTTCTGAGAGCAGCGCAATTCTCGTCAGCATGACAGGTACAGCCACAACTGCAACGTTTTTCCAACGCATTTCCAAACTTTGCCAGTTCTTCCTTAGAAGAGAGATTATTTGTTCCTGCTCTCAGTGTACTGGAGATGAGTGGGTAGTTTGCTGCTCAGCAAAGTGATTTCTCTGACAGGTACATACATCATTCACAAAAACCACCACAAATATGCACAACTGTTTAAAAACAGCAGAGAAACCAGGAAAGCCTCACCTCAAACGAGCCAGAGAAAAGTATGTTACAAGAGCAATAGCTGCGACACCAGGCATGTGTCTAAGTGGAAGGGTGGAGAGGGGAATGAGCAGATCAGCACTGAACTGCTACCTCTGAGCAGGAGATTCTGCACAAAATGGGAGGAAGCTCTAACTGTACACTTCCTTCAGGAGGTATGTTGGGAGAACATTCTCACCAGGAACAGGGGAAGGCGAAGCAGCAGAAATCACTCTCTGTGTTTCACGGAGAACAAAAATGGGCAATGAAGTAAAGCACCAGGCAGGACTGGTGTTGGCCACATCCACAGAACAGTGCCAGATCAGTGTGGACAGCATTCAAAGGGATCCAGGACCATGCACCCCAAAAGGAGTAAATTCTCATGAGAACAGGAATTCCTGCCACGCACAGAGTATGGGATCCTTGGGTCGCTGCTGCACCCCGAGTCCCACCGGAGATACAAACAGAAACCCTGTGCTTCCTCTTCCAGAGGACCAATTCCTGCGGGCAGGAGCTGCTCTCTCTCGCTCTCCTCCCTGCCTGACTGCTCCTGTCCCACTCCTCAGGGGACAGCAACCCCAGACCTGGCTCGATCATACAGCAGCTTGCTCACCCACAGGGCCAAGGCAGAAGACATCAGAAATGGCAAGAAATTCTCTGGGACCAAATGCTGAAGCCTCTCAAGGGTTTCCCCCAGAATTATAGTTGGTTTGGGGGCTTTTTTTGGCTTTGTCTGAGGTCTGTGGATCTCCGTCTAACAGACCCAGCTCTTGGATTTCATTAAGCTCTCAGAGGCTCAAACAAGGGGACAGCCAAGGGCACCTGCTAAATTAAGGAAAATGTGATGCGGGCTCTGACATTAAACAGCTTTACAGGTGTTGCTTCCTTTAACTCTGATAAAATAATGAAGAATTAGGGTTTGCTGAGAAGCTTCTCCTGTAAAAGGAGCCTATATATAGATGAAAGATGAAATCTGCTACATGTCTCTGTGTTAAAAATAACAGCAATATTAAAAATTAAAATTATCCTACAAAGATCTGTCATTATTACCAGTTCTAATGCCAAGTTAAAAATGAAATCCAATCAGCACAGAAAAACATTTGGAAACTCTTTTAAAAATGAAAGAGACAAAGATTAGCTACTATAAAATACAGTATCACTTGTATGAAGCGGAAATTTGCCTCCCAGAAAAAAAAAAAAAAAAAAAAAAAAAAAAAAATCCTTTGCTGTTACTGATGTGAAGCCAAACCTGGAGCTGAAACAGGAGTGTGGCATGGATCTTAACCATCAAATCAGCTTCAAGTCAATTCCCAAGTCAAATATTTCAGCAGAGCAGTCTAGGATGCAGGATTTGCTCAGTATGGTTACTGATGGAGGTTGATTTAGTATAACCCTCAAAATATTCCAGGAAATGCTACACGCAAGCCAGTGATGCCTTCATTCCCACGGCTCTAGAAGCAGCTTCATTTTCAGGCCAGGTGTCTGGTTCCAGCTCTCTGCCACGCAGTGCTCCAAACGCCTCACTACAGGGGATTTCTTCCACAATTTTAATAGACAGTCTCTCTTGAAATTCAATTCTCAGAGTGGAATCTAAATTGCACTCTGCTTCAAATGAAATACCTCAGGAACAACGTACTCTGGGTGTAGAAGGAGAGAAGAACTAATAAATGAGAATGAAGATAAAAATTGCAGCATTTCAGAGGAGAACGAAGCACTTGGTAAAGATAATTGCCCCCATTCACCATAAAATGAGAACTTGAGGAGAGCATCGTAAGTCACAAAATATTTGGAATTGAAGTATTAAAAACATAAAGCATCTGAGGATCTATCAGCTGTACCAACGGTGTCTCTATTCCCTTAAGTTAACCTATTTTATACATAAAGCTGTGAAATTCACGTTGTTACAAAACTGACTTCTTTTTTAGGCTGCTCCTCCTGAGCAGGACTCAGGCTCTTAGCGGCACCACAGAACAAGCATCAGCCTGGAAATGGAACATAGAGATAACAAGACACCCAGGACCTTACTCACTATAAACTACATAAACTAAGGGAAATACCTTGAGCTCACCATCTGCTGTAGACTGGGCTGGGTGCAGGAGGCTGGGGGTTACAAGGCAAGCAACACCTTCCATTTAACCTTTTATCTTAAACTGGCCAAAATTGCTTCAGTAAAGAGAATTGTGTTTATGTGTTGCCACAGCAGACACCTTTTTTGACACCTTTTCAAGCTCAAAAGCAAAGGCCATTGAGTAGGTTGAAGGTTTGGACTTTAAAAAAAAATAAAAAATTATACACCCAGGAGGGGTTTTTTTTTAAATCTCTTTTACACAGGAGGCATCGGTCTGCTTTGTGTGGTCCTTTCTCACAGAAAGTGTAGGACTTATTCCTGTCAGTGGAAAACAGAATTTAGCTTTTGGACTATCTCCTGCATCTTCTCCTTCCTCAATAATAACATGATCTCGAGATGCTTTGGGGTTTACTTTATTATGCCAAGGATATCTAAATTGTATCTCTTCAGTTACATGCTAGATAAAAATTGCCCAGGATGGTTTTCTTTGCCTGTCTTCACGGTGCTTATATTTCAAGACGTCTTTATCATCAGGATACTATAGTTAGAAAGAATTATTTTCCCTGTGAAACCAGGTTATTACTTCATTATTGATTTCTGAGGTTTTTGTGAAGTCTACTGTGCAACTCCTCCAACAGTCTAACAACAACAACAACAAAAGGCAAAAAAAACAACCCAGAGGAAAGTGTTTCCCTGAGAATAAACAGCTCATATTCATAATAAACCTAAGAAAAATATTTATTTCTATTTATACTTATAGCATCAGCAACAGCCCCTCCCTTTCATTCAATTACACAATCCCAGATGTACTACCAGAGTTCTCAGAGCAGCTCTAAGGTTGAGGACATTTCCTGGAGCCCAGCTCAGTTCTACTTTCCCACTGTCATCAGCACCAGAGTTCTGATTCTCTCAGTCCTCCCTTTGTTTGTCTAACACATTCTACCTTTCCAAAACTGATTTTGAGGAGAAAACCTTAAACCCACACACCTCATTTTGACACAAAGCCAGCCAAGCACAGGCACAGAATCTGGCTGCCTCTGCCTGCCAGCATCTGATACCTGGCAAGCCAAGCAAGGACACTGCCCTGCTTTGGGAATGCCTCCCTGTAAACCTGCAGTGCTGCTGAAATACTGCTGGGAAACACTGCCAGACCACCACGGTCCTCTCGGAGTGCCAGGGCACTGAAGAGACCCCAAAGCAGTTCAGGCAAAGATTACCCCACTTCCAGGTAAGGGTGTCGGTTTGACTTGATTTTAAACCTACTGTATCAGAAAGAATAAACCACCACATCATCACCTGCCAAGTTAAGAGGACTGCTGGTGACTTAGGAAGTTTTGCATATCGCTCACACTACAGTTAGAGAAAAACAAAACAAACAAAACAACAATCTGAACCCCCCCTCATACTTCCCTGACCTGGCTCAAATCTGCTCATCTGGGGAGGCTTTGACATAAATGTGGTGGGGGGAAGGAGAGCTGAGCTTCCAGGCAAAAGCAATTCTCAAGGAGTTAATGAAATTTGCAAGTATAATTATTTTTAATCTGGGTGCCAAGTTCTCTCTCCACTGCATGAAATCCTGGTGCTGTGACGCTACAAAAGGAACACATGAACTCTCAACTCGCATTACGGCATCATTATATAATTCACAAATACCAGTCTCAAATTAAATCTACTGAAAGGAGGTTAGATCAGTCAGAGAGTACTAAGGAATAGTACTCTCTGGAATATCTGTGGAAGTCAGAGCCCATGGCAGCTCCAGATCTGCCCTCCAATAAGCCAGGAAGGCGAACAAATCCCAGTTTGCTTTCACAGAAAGCTCTTGCAAGCTGAACTCACCAAGGAGCCCCACCAGCCACAGCCACGTGCCACCACTGCTGTCTGCGGGCAGCACTGAGAGGAAACGTGGGTAAGAGAGGAAATGGCTCTGAAACATCTCCCAGTCCAGGACCTGCCTCCTCCCCAGCATCCACTCCCTGCCCAGGAGCAGCAAACGCTGCTGGACCCACTCAGTTGGAGAGCAGACCCCAGATGGGCAAAGGACCACGTTCCTGGACTGCACTAAAAGCCAACCCAAAAACCCCAAAATGCTCAATCACCCCTCACCCAGCCCCTGGTTATGACAGAGAAATGAAGCAAGTGGAACGCAGGAGGGAACACACACCTGCAGCTGTTACCCTGGTTTTTCCGAGTTTTTTATAGCCTTTTGAATTTTCATAAAATGCAGTCAGATCTTTTTAGTGACTGTATAATATTAGAAGAAGTTTTCTACCTTTTCCCACAGATGTGACATAAACTGATCCTTTGTTTTTCATTCTCTGTCCTTTGTTTGCATATTTCTAACCTGAAAACAATTGTAACTGACAGTTGGTTTAGCCACTTGGCTGAAAGGTGAAAAACCCCAAAAGCCAATCTTCTGCTAGACCCACAAATGTATAAAAAGTAAGAAATAAAACAAAGAGGCTCTCTCTCGGCCCTGACTCAGCTTGAGCTGGACGGAGGAACGTCTGCTCTGTGAAAACTCTCTCTCCGTGTGATTGCTTTGCGTGTCCTGGTGACATGCAGCCTCCCCACGCAACCCCTGCCCTCGCTGCACAGCACGGCAGCTCTGCCGTTTAGCAGATGCTGCAAGTTCTCTGTTCTGGGGCAACCCACACTGTTTGGCTGCCTTCAGGAGTCCAAAATCTGCCCAGTCTGTCCCAGTCTACTGAGCCCAGCCTGAGCCTTCAGTGCAGCTGCTGCTCCTCAGTGCACCACAGCTCCGGGTGAGTTTGGGCACCAGTCCAGGAGAGCCTGCATGCAGACAGACTCTCCATGGCTGGCAAGAACCTGCTACAGGGTATGGCAGTCTGGCCAGAAGCATTTATTTAAAAAAACCTGCTGCAACAGCAAATACACATGTATTTAGATTCTGCTCCAATTTCCCCCTTTGCTTTGCCGGGCACGTTGGTGTGTTAATGCTGTATTACCCACAGGGGATATCCAGCAACTCTACAGCACAACTGCAAGGAATATTTCATTCCAGGCTGGAGGTTTCAAAGAAGTTAAAGAAATTCCTATCAATTTCCTTACTATAAAATTGTGTGATCACAAACAAAGGGCAAATTCAATGTAAGAACAAGCAGAGTGCCTCAATGAGAAACTCACCTACCCCCCAATTTCGTCTCTTGGCGTTGTCTATGGTGGCCACTCAGACAAAAGTCTAAGGACAAGGCAAATGTACATGCAGCATCCTGGGAATCTGAGTCTCATCCCTTCTTAACACAATTCTGAAGAAGTTTCTTCTTCCAGTTTCCACACTAGCATAAAATAAATGGATATGCTTTAAAATTAAAGCAGATCTGTCTAACAAGTATCCTAGTTTAGGTAAGAGACTCAGTGCTTATCTCCAACCAATACTAATTTTCTGAGTTTGGATGAGACTTCAGTGAAATGAAGTCTGCTCTATGAGCCTCCCATTCAGTGAGAGTCACACGCTTTCTGCTTCCTCCCCACAGTGTGGACGCTGACTTCACAGATTCCAGAGAAAAAATATCTTGGACGTCCTGCCCAGTGGTCAGAAGACAGCAGGCAGCACCCTCAGGTGGATGAGGCTGACAGCGAGAGCCTGCCATTCAGCTGGAGTAGCTAGAACATCTTGAAAGAGATACTTAGAATTGCAGAGAAAATCATCTGAGCAATTTGCACAACAGAAACCATTGACATAAAACGGTGGTTTCCAAAATTACTGGCAGCAGATGCCATGCCTGTAAGATATCCCACAAACGAGCATCTGTAATACAAAAAGAAAAAACAACAGGCTTCTGGGGAAGGAAACTCTTAAAATACATCTTTATATTCCAATGTTTTTGTGATCATGTCTTGGATTAAAGGTCAGACTTTAACCTAGACATCTGGAGCTGGATTTATCCTATTGGAAGACAAACCAAAAGAACTGTTCCCCATCCCAAAATCAGAAGCTGACAGGCTCTTTCCATTGTTTTGCATAACAATACCGTGGAAATGAGCTTCAAGTAACATCTTCACTCAAGCTTCTGTTAAAGAAGAATGGTAATCATTCCCATCCTGCATCCCAATTACTCACTGCTTCTCAACTTCATTAACAACTCAAGAATCAGCACAGAAACACGAGTCCTACAGAATGAAGAGACAGGCAGCAGAAATAAATACATCAAGCCCATTCTGAAGCCTGTTCTCCATGCCAGATAGAAGCTCTGGGGAGATGAGCCGCGGCACACCACGTGGCGGTGGCACTGGCTGTGACTCAGAAGCACAGCCCAGCTCCAAGTGCCACCAGGTTCCTTGGAATGACCTCGGGCAAGTGGTCCCATCCAGCTCTGGAAGCAGCATGGCAATGAAAGCCTGGCGAGGCATCTGAAGCCTGCTGAGATACCAGGGTGGACCGGGGTACAGGGGACACCAGCATGCAGCAAAGGGCTCCTCAGAGCTCTGGAACAGGCACATCTCTGCGGTGAGAGGGGGAAACATACCCCACAAACCTGCACCTGGCAAGCCTGACAACGTTAAAAGTGATCTGCCCTCCCTCATTTACAGCCCCTGAGTACACTGTGATTCACAGCTGGGGTACATTGGCACCGTCCTATCATTCAAAACAATCCCAATTGCGCCATACAGATGACCTCAGGTATCGTGTCTTTACACAGCTGAGCCAGTCTATTTTTAAACCGAGTTATCTGCAGGCAGGGTATTGGTATAAAACTCATTAAACATCATTTCATGCACAGAGAGGCAAACGATGGATCTGGTACAGAAACGAGTCGATAAAATGAGTACACACACTTGACAGCAAAACAGAGAATACGCAACATAGTGTTCATTTAAGAGCAGATTTAAAATTTGACCTCCACAATATGCAATAGAGGTAGTGTACATACACAACATGGCTCTAGAGAAAGAATATTTATCCATCAAGTTCAACTGAGCTTCTATAAATAATGCAGAAGCAAAACACTAATTGGCCTGTTGCAGAAAAATTTTGCATTTCACAACTCACTGCTCTTCCTGTGTATTATCTGGGGGTTTATCCTGACTAATCCAAGAATGCAGACATCTGTCCAAGGAGCAGTACACAGCTCCCAGGAAAAGGACCAGCTCTTTCTTTTTTTAACCCCATTTCCTGTGAAAAAGACATTAGACACTTTCACTGTCATCCCTCCATTACTTCATTTTTCCTGTGAAGTTTCTTTGCAAATTTCAACTGCGCCTTAAGATAGGAAAATGCTCAAAAAGTACTGCTTGTAAAAATACAACCCAAACCAAAAGCCAGGCAAAGAGAGATTCCAAAACGGTGGTGGACCAGCAGTTGTAAATCCCTCCCCAAGAAGCTGCAGACCCCTCCCCAGGTGACTCCTCCTTTCTCCTGGAAGAGGATGGGCAGCATTAAACTGCTGCAGGAACCAGATGCCTTCAGCAGGCACCTACCTCCCTGGCCAGTTCCACTGACAGCAGCTGAGATGACAGCCCTGCAGCTGCCTCTGGGTCTCTCACATGGTTACCCAGCTGATGAGGCACCCAGGCTGCCCCAGCCTTCGAGACAGAACTTCCATTTCCCTTTGCCTGCCTTCCAGGGGAAATGATGCGTTCTCCATCACTTACTGCACAAGTTATTGTACATGGCCTTCAATAAAAATCTCCCAATGGATTCTTTATGGAGAGATAAAATGAAATGTTTCTGCTAGCTTAGTTTGTCTCTTGTTGGATCTCACTGGATAATTTTAGGTACCGTTTTTGGAAGAGGTTCTCTCTGACTGGGCCAATAATATCTTCTAGATATGAAGACATATGTTATCTTTAAAGAGAAATTCACCCAAAATATCCCATACAGGCTCCTGAAAAAGCTGACATTTAGGAAAGATCAGTGGGAAAGGCATTAGTAAGCTGAATGAAGTTATTTTGCTGATTCCTTTTAGCAGCTTGAGCAGATTGGTTCCCAAACTTCAATTGAGAAGAATTCATATCGAAGCACTCCTGCTTTTTAAGCCTGCTTTCCACAGAGAGGAGGGATCACAGGGAACAGTCCTGGAGGGAGTCCAGGGTAAAGTTTATGTTTACAAACAACATCCTGCCTCAGGGTTTTGTTACTAAAGAGCCCCTACAAAGTGAGTTTTGGACACCATTCAGAAACCTTGAAATCTTAAGAAAAAATGTAAATGCTGAACCAGACCAAACCATTCCAGTAATTTAAACTGAATTTCTGCTTAGTGGAGGTCATAAGCATATAAACAAATGGCTGCCAACAGGGCTCTTTCTTTGTGCAACCAGAAAAAGGGAAATGCTCTTCTCCTGAGCATGACCTTTGACATCCTCCTGGTTCGTGCCCTGTGAAGCAAATTCAGCTCATGGGTCCCTCCCCACGGCTCTAAGCTGAGTCTTGCTTAAAACCTGATGTTCTAGAGGATCTTCAGAAAGGTAAATTTCGTTGTTATAAATAGCTAAAAAAGAATCCACTGCCATTCTGAATTAAGGTCTTACCAAACGGATGATACAAATGTTCCTCCTATTTCTAGCATAAACTGCTCTTGATACTGATGTGAATTTCACTCCCTCCCAACCCTGCCTCATCACCCTACTTCAGTTGTTGCACACTGAGAATCCACTCGCTTTCCCACAACTTCCCTGGGCTAAGAGCGGTGATGAGATGTCGCCTTTCCTCCCTCATCCCAGATTCAAACAAGGCACAAATGGGGCCTGTGTCACAGCCCCACACAAAACAAACCTGCCCCAGCATCTGATGGTGAGTTACTCCTCAGCAGACAGGAGCATCTCTGCATCGACAGATGGCATCTCACACAGCACATTACCAGCAGGGTTTAATGGCCAGCACAAGGAATTGTATGCCAGGAAGGAATTGTTTCAGCCAGGCCAAATAGCAGCAAAGCAGGCAAATCATTCTGCTGCTAATGGAAGGGGGTAATTCGGTTTACAGCCATTTGTAAGACTTCACCCTAGGCGAAGAAGAATTAAATTTCACAGAATAAAACACAGGCAGGGGGCTGGCTGGACGGAGGGGAAGCAGAAAGGAGACACAGAAGGAGAGTCCATGTGCTCTGGAGGAAGCACAGCTTGTCTGGGGGAAGAGACCAAGGGCCAAAGCTGGCCAGAGCCTCCTGAAGCACCATCCAAAGTGCTGGTCTCCAGAGCGTGCCTTCAGGATGTTCAGAGCCAGCTCCTCCTCTGAGGCACCAGATAAATCAACATCTCCAGCACTTATTTTACGTCCTTGAAGTGCTCCACAAGCAGGCAGTAATTCCAGCTGCACCCGGAGAGCTGGTAAACACGACTGCTCCCAAATGGAAAGGCAGAGCAACGGCACAGGGGCCAGCAGCTCCAGCAGGGCACGCTGCCAGGAGAGCTCACCGCTGCAGGGTGCTGCCTCGGGACCCCGCAGAGTTTGAGCCGTCAGGAGTTTTCAGACTCCTGTGCGAGCGAGCTCCTTTTTCAGAAAGGAAAACATCCTACATACTGTGAGTAACGAAAGCAACAACGCAAACGTGATCTGCACGTCCCGAAACACAGCGCTTTATGCTGCACGCCTCTGTGGCCCAGCTCGGCTGGAAAACTGCCAAACTGCACCAGCAAGACTGGGATTACCTCCATCCAACCTGTCCAGCACACGGAGCACTGCTCCTCAAAACAGACCGTCGCAATTGCTTAGGGACAAATAAAATTAAAAGTCTGAATGCACATATTCTCATGTTGACAGCATTCTCAGTATGTGATTACCTCTCCTTATAATTTCAATACAGATAAAAATGGAGTAAAAATACTTCTACAATAAAATGAGAGAAAAAAACTTGAGTACTTAAAATTACATTTAAAAAATCAGTTATAACCGTGACTTGTTTTAAAGATTGAGGGAATTCACCTTTTTTTGTTCCATCCAGTGCAACAGAAATGCCAGTTTTGTCAATTACATTAACAATATCCAATCTTTCTACATAAGAGGAAGGTTTGGCATGTTTCTTTCAACACAAAAATGTAAAAAGATCAGTATTTCCAAAATTTGATGCCAAATGTTTAAAATAATTGTATTCTCAACCTCATCTTACACAGTGCCTCCTTCCACTTTCCCTTCTCCTTCTCCCAGCTGCAGTGTTTAGTCCACTGGGGTACCAGCTGGATGAACAACCACTTCCACTCCACATACAATGCCCATTCCAGCATTCCTGGCACTCCCCAGCCTGCCAGCAACCTCCCTGTGCCTTTCTCCTGCAAGTGGAACAGGATGTGACAAAGAAACAGGTGAGAGACCAGGGAAAATGAGTATCCTGTGTTGTCAGGGAAGGACATTGTCATCACTCCTGCACATCTATTTTTGCAGTGCTGAAGCACGAAATGGTCAGTGAAAGGTTACTCATGAAGCACACAAAGATTCTGTGCTGCATCAGATGGCTCGAGCTGCTGGGTGATTTACTGATACTGTGCTAATTATCTCCTACCAATTACTGCACACTCATGTTCAAATCCCTAAACAACAGGCAGAACTCACATTTAGCCCACCTGCAAAAGATTAATTCAGAAAATGAATAGAAGGCCCCATAAAAGCCCACCAACACATTTACCCTTATCTCAGTGTCTCCATCTGTCCATCCCTTGACATGACCCTGCACCACCAAAAAATCCAGGGGAACGGGACCTTGCCCAGTGTCAGCTGGGGGCAAGAAAATCAGGATTTCCAGGGCATAACTAGGAGAATGCTTTACCCACCAGCTTTGTTCAGCTTCCAGCAGCACTTTGGGAGAGCCCCAGTGGCTCGAGCCCAGCGGGAGCCCGCGGCTGGGCAGGCTGGGGCAGAGCAGGAGGTGACATCCCCCAGCACGGATGGCTGGGCTGCCAGCCCCAGGCTGGGGACATGGGGACACAGGCTGAGGCACAGGGGCTCTGAAACCAGAGCAGGAGGGCAGGCATCCAAAGGCAGGGTCGTCCAAAATCACACTCGCCATCACAGCCTTGCAGCGCTGCAAGGTGATTCGGGTAAATATTTGTTGGGATTGTGTTTCCTTGCTCAGGGCTAGCAAGAGAGCATGTGCCATCATCTAGAGGACAGATTGGGAATGCAAATCTAACATATTCTTCTCTTCCCTTTCAAAATCAGATGATCAGCTGTGGCTTCAGTCCTGCCAAATTCTGTCAAATATAGCACAAAATTATACAGAACCATAGTAACTGCACTCCCACTATTGTTCTGATTTAAAGAGGAGTTTGATTACATTAGGTAAATATTTGTCCTTATGTAATAGCTCCCTCCAACATTCTAAAAATTTTCTGTCTCCTAGAATTTAACTGAAGAGGGTGCTTTTATATGTCACTGCTCTGCCCCAAAATCAAGTATACTCTATAATACCATGAGTATTAAACTGTGAGCAATGTTATTACAAGCAATAATAGTTATCCAGACAATTATGTAGTTGCAACTGCAGTTTTCCTATTACATCTAGAAGCTTTAAGCAAATTTAGAGTCAGTAAGAATTGGAACGCCATCTCTGATGAGCTAAATAGCAGTTATTTATTCACAGATTGTTAAATTCTTATGGCCCTGGGACTTCCAGGAAGAAAGCAACAAAGAACTGACTCCCCATCTAAATACTGGCTCGTTCTTCATGTTGATATAATTATGAAGTTTCAGTCATTGCAAAGCTGTTCATACTGCTCTACATGCATTGCAAAATCTATGCTAACTGCAGTTTTTCCATTATAAAACTCACTGGTGAAGTCACTGTTCTATTTCCAGCTCAGCTCTGGCACTGTGCGGATGCTCGCTGCTTAGTAAATAGACTTTTTTTTTTTTTTTAAAGGAAAAAAGAACATACTGAATCAAAAAGCTAGCAGCTTTTGATACGCTTTCTTCCAAGTCATTTCAAATAAGGTAATGAAATAAATGAATAATAAAGAGCCAACAGGAGCTTGTGTGATGACTCAACACACCAGGAGTCATAAGGAAAATGCTGAATTCTTGACTACACGTTCCAATATAACACGGGAGCGTACACACAGAAAAACTTTCACCTTTTAAAACAGATGTTATCAACAGCCTCGGCAACATTAATCAATGTTCTTATCACTTTGGTAATTACATTCCTCCTGCCAAACACATGCAAAGGAGGGAATTTAAGATCTTAACTTGTGGCTTGGAAAAGAAAGAACAAAACAAGAAAGCTCTTCTACCCCATGTCCTTCCTGCTCAGCTCCAGCTGGGGTCTTGACTTCTTTGGTCAGCCTCCGAGATGAAAAACATTTTGGCCCCATGCAAATACATCAGCTCGTTTTCCTAAGAATATCTGCTGCAATAAATTATTTCACTTGCTTTGGCTGCATTCATAAGCACGTTCTGTGCATCTTGGAGGCGAGGTGATTGTCACAAACATTTGTTCAAACAAAGGAAATAAAACAAGCTTGCTGACAGCTTTCTTCTGAAACACTTAATATTTCTACCTGGAAAATGGTTTTGTAAAGAGTCCAGATCAAGCAATCCCAAAACTTGCCAGCATTTACTGTGTCACAAAAAACCAGAACAGTTCAAAGGACTCCCTCCCCACAGAGGAGTCTCTAGAGAAATTAATGCATACAACTTTCTAAATCCTGTTTCAAAAGGGAGATGTTTCAGCGCCCAGCACTCGGAAGCCAAGCCTTTTGCCCAGCCCTCCACCAGCGCTTTCAGCACGACGATGATTTCAGCGCAGATGTTTCAGTGATGTTCAGCTTCCAGAGCTGGACACCAAACACAGCAGCACAACCTCAGCAAGAGCACAGCCCCACGACGCTCCTGCCTCCCTCCCCTAATGCACAGCACACTCAGCTCTCAGCAAAAGCCAGAGCTCTGGTCAGTACTGAACCAGAACTCCCCCTGACCTCAGCCAGAACCGGGTACAAAGACAAAAGCACTGGAAGGCATGAGGGAGATGCACAGACAGCATGGACAGAGGAAGTATTTTCAGAGGTACATCTGGAAGGTAAGAATAGACCCTTGCAGTGACAAAAGTACTTTTTAAAATAGAGCACACTTGTTCTATCCCTTTCCACTGCCAAGAGGAATCAGCAGCAGAGGACTGGAGACAGCAGGGACAGGTGTTTTCTCTAAAAGGAGAATTCATTCTTTTGGCCACCTATACAGCACGTTTGGCCAATGGGTTCAAATCCAAGCGTGGGATCCTTCCATCAGCAACATTCAGTCACTGGCAAGCTTGGCTGGAAGCTCTGCAGTTGCCTTTCACATGATCAGATGGAAAGCTGCTTTCTAAGCTTCTGTTTGCCATTCCTTTTTTCTTCTAAACCACGTATTATTTAAAATTATTTGGAAGAGTTACAAATTACTCTAACCAATTCTTTCAGCATGCAAGAATATATGACTGTAAGGAGATTATAAATGTATTTTCTTACAGCTGAGCAGTTCAAGCCCAACATTTAAATGTTGGTATAAAAATATGCGAAACCAAATTGTATGACAGAGCTTGCTTTGTCAAAACACACATGTCTCATAAAATATGCTGTCTGGCATCATAACTAGTAGGTGATATTTTTCAGACAAACTTTTTCAAGGAAAAATACCTATTAAAATTAACGAAAGACATTCAAAATCAGGATTTGATATTTTGCCTTTTGATTTCAAATGGCAACAACTTTGACATCTATCAGATCTGTTTAAAGGTCAGGCCCAAAAATAAAAAAAATTAGCCATGCAAAATATTTCATTCAACCCTTCATGACTTCTTAAAGTTACTGTTCCTTACTTGAAAATTGCACAAAAAACCTTTCCTATTTATGCAGTTCCCCTATCTGCCATATTTGTCTCCGATACTACCCTACAGTCCACAAGCCAAACCACACCATTTGTTCGGCTCTAATCCAAAGGGCCTTCACCCATGTAACTTATCAAAAGGGTTTTTAGATTTTAAGTCTTCCTAGCAGCTGTGATCTTTTGGCAGCCTGTGTGAGGAGAAGGGAAATTGAATTTCCTGGAAGGAAAACCACTCTGAACCATTTGTATGTGGCCTCACCAACAGCCGAGCAGCAGGACCATGGCGAGGTGCAGAGGTAAAATGATTTAACAGTGCCTGCAGGGATGGGATGAGAGCAGGGGGAGGGCAGAGGGAAACCTACCAGACTGTGCTGGAGACACGAAATGTCTCTCAGCAGTGTCAGGCAGAAACCCAAAGCACTGGGAATGGTGAGCCCGCCCTGCCAGGGTGGAGACCCAGTCTCCAAGAGCAGCTGCCAGCAGGGATCTGCTGAAGGAGGACAGAAAAGCAGCTCCCCAGAGGGATGCTCTCCACTGGGACCCTGGGGCACCAGGGCTGAAGGGTTGGGACCAGAGAGGCTGGTCCAACACAGCAGGGCCAGAGCAGGAACTGATCTGCAGGAGCTCGTGCTGCGTTCTGCACTCCGGCACCCTGCCTTCCTCTCATTACAGCTCAGAGCTATTACATCTCAGCTCTTGGGACGCAGCCTTGATGATTTCAGAGAAATCAAAGCAACTGATAAGAAAATCTGGACATTCGCTCCAAGTAAAGCCAAGAGTACTGGGCTGCAATTGTATCACATTATGATCAGTTTTATCCCTCTAGAAAAGGCTTCACAAATAACCAAAAGACCTGTGAGTACAAATTTTTGAACTCAAGCAGACTATAAAGCCTTTACTTTCTTTGAAAATGTGGAGGGTTTGATCTTCTCTTGCTTTGTCAAAGCAAGATGCAAAGCCCTGGGTCTATTCAGTTCCATTGTGGTCACCCACAATAACATGTTTTTGTCAACAGAGCAGACATGAGGTAACACAGTCTTGTTCTGCATCAGCCTCAAAAGGCTCCTATGTTACACACAGCCCTGAAAGGAAGGAGATCAAAAAAAGAAAAAGGAAAAAATAGAGCTTAAGCTGAGATACAGCTGAGCTTCCTAAAAACCTTACTATAATCTATTTACACGGTTCCTGCAGAGGCTCTTTGGGTGGACAGCTGTTTTATTTACATGGTGCTTTACACTTCAAATTCCAGCAACCTACCTGAGCAACTAAAAACTTCTGCGCAGATAAAACCAGAAGAGATCAGAAATCCTCAGCCAGATAATTCCAAATGAAAAGCATGCTAGTGAAAGATTTTGTGTTAGGCAAAAATGAGCAGCTGTTGTGGACACTGCACTTCAAACAGGCTGTTATTAAATATCTCACTGGACTAAGTCATGTTCAAACCATCTATGACATGACCAGTGGCAAAACCTGACAAGGATGACATCCGACTTCAACGATACAGGTCCTGCAAAAAAATACAAATATTCTCTCTTGATAGAGATGGCAGGGGTTTTTTTGTTTGTTTTGGATTTTTTTTTTTTTTTTTTACAAGGCAAATGACTACAAAAATCAGGTGAGCTATGGGTCATGTACTGTGTCAGTCAGAGCCTGCAAAGCTGCTGAGCATTTTGCACTGCAGAAGTATTCAGCACTCTGGTGAGTCAGGGCCCACAGCCAGTGAAGAATTGCTGATTGCAGGGAGATGATCTCAAACACAATGGTCACCACACAGAAGAACAGTCATTTTTACACTAAGCATTTTGCCAACTCAGTAACACCCACCAGGCCCCGCTGTATCCAGGGCAAAACTGCAGCTGCGTCCCCACCTATCTTCTCATGAGCAGGGACAGGAAGGAGAGGAACATGCTGCAGAAACAGAATCCTGCCTGCAGGTAGAACACCAGCAAATGACACTGGTGGCCAAAGGAACCCTTCCTGCTTCATTAAAACACTTCCCCTTTGGGCGAGTCTGCATTTACCTTGTCACAAAGCTTCTCTCCAGCTCAGACCTTTCCCACACGCTGCCTCTGAAGCAGCAAACAGATTGGATATTCTTCATCAGCTGCCAGCCTCAACACGTGCACAGCTGATCTCTGCTGGCTTTTCAACCACCTGACTGTCCATCCAAGAACTACCAGGTTACCCTCTAGCCACGAGCTCGATCCTGTGCTCAAATCCAGCCAAAATTAATTACTAAACTACTGAAATAAAATAAAATAAAAGTTATACAGCAAGATTTCTTGCTAGGCCTACAGGCTGCACTCTGTCTTACATTACACAAGCCCATAAAAAATTTAAAGTGACCATGTCTACACAATTACACATAATTCAGCAGAGAGGAACATACTGCTAAATTACATAAATCATGCTGGCATTTGCGTCTGCGCAGGACTAATATTAAATATAACTAAAATACTTCTGTTTTCTTCTAAGAGAAACTATCAGGCTGCCATCAAGAGAGCAAGGTGCAAAGCCCAGAGGTGTGACAGCAGCCTGGGCTGTGGTGACCCCTGGCAGGCGCAGCCTGACCACAAGCGTTTAGCCCGTGGCAGAGGAGCATCCACACCTGCAGTGGTACCTGCAAACCCTGCCAGCCTGCACAGGGGACAGCCCGCGGTGTCACCAGGCTCTGTGGCAGCACAGCTAGCACGCTGGCACCTCCAGATGGCTTCAGAGCGGCCACGGCACAGGGACAGAGCTCCACTCAGGAGAACAGCGTCCTGACTTGGTGCTTCTGGAGGAAAGCCACCCCAAGGCTTTGGGGCTCCTGAGCTCCTGTGGGGGACAGACTTCACAAGCAGCATGTCCTGGTCCTTCTGTACACCCCTCACCACAGCAAGTCCTCATCACTCAGATTACTTCAGGGACCTCCAGACACCCCAAACAAGGGAGAAGCCTTGCCTAGAGCTGCCCCAGAAGCTGAATCCAGGCCACCCATGAGCCCATCAGCCAAATCTCCCCATCCTTCAGCAGCACTCTGTGCCCTCCCTTCTTGGCTAAAAGACCACAGAGCAATTAACCAAATAGGAAAAAAAAAAAAATTCATTAATTTCCCTTATAATAGATTAAATAAAGAGCAAGTGAAACCCATTGTCCCGCAGACCAGAGAAGAGCTGTGTGCTCCGGATTCTTCTGCATCTTTGCCCTGCCTTTTAGCTGCCTAATTGTTTTAAGTAACCTCAGGGGTTTCTGTTTTATTATGTTTAAAGGAAGTATTTTCTTTTCTGTTCAGATTCTTTCAAATCTAAGGCTATCATCAATCATATTGATTTTTCATGAGCTAACCAGACTGAGGAATGGAATCATGTGTTATTCCTTACACACCGTTTTTCCAAATGGCTTCTTTGCCTGGGGCATGATGTGGTCGAGGCTGTGCTGCACTTGTTGCTGACCCGATACAAATGCCTGCTGCAGTCTCTCACAGCATCCTTTGCACACAGGGTCTGCAGGAAATGCAGGTGGCTGCAGCGCTCCTGCACACAATTAGAGCGCTAGAGGAAGCCTCAGCAGGAAAGAAAAGCTGACCAGACAGAGCTTATATCCAGCGTGACCCATGCAGCACCACTCTTCATGCACAACTTGCCCATGCCCCACGTGAAGGTAGCTTTGGCAGATGCCATCTGTGAGAATTTGAGATCTCTTCCCAGTAAAATTCCAGACAGGATGGCAATATTAGAAATCCCTTGATCTAGAGCATGAAATTGTCTCAAAGACGTGACACATAGTAGACTGCGACTGTAAGAAAAGAGGAATCATTCACAGTTCAGCACGACTCCAGCTGCTTGGCAAACAAGCAATAAATAACACAAAGAGGCAAGGGCTTCACAAAGGTGAGGCTGCAGCCAAAGGTGGATGTGCTGAGCAGCGAGAAACAGCACACTGCAGATGCAGGAGGAACGGCTGGGACTGACCAGGCAAAGAGCACAGCAAGAGAGCCAAAGCCACACTGGCTCCCCGCTGCTGGGCCAGCACAAGAAATACAGAGCCCTCAGCCCAAGAGAAGCTCTCCACACGATTTATTTCCATCTCCTGAAGCTGCCATGAAATCCACATTGCAAAGTAAGGATGGTTCAGCTCTGTGTTGGGTTGACGGATGCGGGACAAGGCAAAAACTTCCAGTGCAATTGCGTGTGGAATTTGCCCTTTTACTAAAACTGGGAGGATATTTATAGAATAAAGTTTCACTTCAAGCCCTGTCACATACCATATTACTCACGAAGTATCAAAGGTTCACTAGTAAAACTGAGATGAATTAAAATACGTGGTGGTGCAGAACTGTTTTATTAGGTTTTTATAAGGACAGAACCAGACACAAAAATCATTAAAACCATTTGATGCCTGGCAAAATACGACATGATGAGCAATGATACCCTTCAGAACCAAAACAAGGAGAAGAGAATGTTAATCCACCTCTTTAAAGCTTATTTTCCATTTTGAGTATTTTGGGAAGAAGCTGGTACACCTGACTAAGACACAGACGACTCAGCCACTGACAGAATCCGTAGCTTCCAACCCAAAAATGGTGCTTTGCTTACCAGGAGTTTGCATCATCAGCAGTCAGGTCTGTGACTCACACACCAGAGCACTGCTCAAGTGCATTTCCAAGCATGCTCCCACCCTCACCCTGCCCATCCAGTTCTTCCACAGCACTTCAATGCTGGAAGCGATTTGTCAGTCACAAAAGAAGATGCAAGAAATGCAAGAGCGTGAAGAAGAGACAGTTAATGAATTTGAAAGAATGTCTTAAAAACAAAAATGAATCCCGACATGACGACAGCTCTCTCTGCATGTCAGACACACGGCAGTGAGTGCCCAAATGGCCTTTAGCAGTGTGATCAGTAGTGAGTGATCATCCTCGTAGCAAACACATACAGAGTCGTGCCTGACAGCAGGAAACTCCGAGTATTTCACTGCAAGAGCTAAACTGAAATTCAGAGTCCTCAAGATCCTTAATCCTGATACAAACAGAACAAGGAGACAAAAGTGTTTCTTTTACAGCTGTTCTAGGGATAGCTCCAAGCTATATCACATGCCAATTACTCAAAGTAACAAGTCCTCCAGGAATCAGAGCAGAAGGCATGGCCAGAAGAAAATTTCTAGAAACGAAAGAGAAATTTTAAGTATCTACACTCTGGAATCCACAAGTCTTGTCAAATAAAAGGTTGGGGGAGGAATAACCATGTTTTTCCTGAAAGAAAACAGAATTCTAACTTTTTGGCTATGAAAATTTCCTCAGATTTTACTGTTCAGGGAAGGCAATTAAGCAAATAATTTACGTGCTACACCAGAATACTTTTCCAGAAGCGTAGGACATTGAGGGCTGAAACAATTCCCACTGTGTCACGCTGCTTTCTTACTGCCATCAAGGTATTGCTGAAGAACAAGCTCAGGCCACAGCAATTCCAGCGCACACACCTTCTCCTGTCCCCAAACCACATGGATTTACCCAGCTTCAGAGCATTACAGAAATCGCAAACTGCCCTTACAGCTCCTCAAGCCCTCCCTTGGGCATGGCTTAATTTCCTGAACTGCAGCAAAGAAAAATATGCCACAGCAGGAAACAGTTTAATATTAAACTGATTTGTAAGAAAGTTTCTGTTTGCTTCATGTACTGAAACAAAACAATTCCATTTCAGAACTGTTGAGATATTTGGTTGGTTTATTTCTTTTTAATGAAAATAGCTAAATTAGACATTATAAATTTTAAAATAACCTCAGGAACTTTGTTTTCTACTGAAAGGAATTTCATCCTTTTTATCGTGGTGTCCTCAGGGGGGCTGGGGGCCATCACCAACCCCAGGAAAAGGGAAACAGATGCTGCAGACCTGTCTGGAAAAGGCATCACTGAGTCCCTTGGAGCAGCGATAGGGAAAAAGCCTCCGAATGATGGACCTAAACCTTGTCTCAGCTCCTCACAAGCCTGGCTGGTGCCCAATACTATTTTAAACACTTCTACAGGAATAAGTCTTTAACATGTTTTCATCTCTTACATATTACCAGAGACAGCAAATTCTATCCATCTCTCAAACAAAGGAGGTGGGACTCCCCCTCCATTTTGTTATCTTATTCATTTTATTTTATGATCTGTTACACAGAGTTCAAAAGGGAACATAATTTAAAATTTACTCTTCAGAACCAAGTTTTTATCTTTTTTTTCCCCACAGATCCAGTGGAGAGAAGAGAGAGGGAAGAAGAACAAAAAAAATACAAAAAAAAGGAAAAAAATATTTCTTGTCACATAAATAATGAAAAAGATGCTCAAAGACTGAAATTTTCACATGCAGCTTTTGAAGTTATTTTTTACTTCTTTATATTTTGTTGCATGTTCTACCTGCTTTTTTTTCCCCTTGGTAGTTTGACAAGTTCCTTTTAAAAAAATATTTTTAAAAGGCAATTCAAGAAGTTTTCACTGATCTTGTCCAAATAAAAGGAAGATTCTTTTCATTGAGTATGCAAACTGCAATCCTTTGAACAAAAGGCACTTGCCCACAGGATGCCAAATCCTTTCTCGGCTGAGAGCTTACACAATGCAGGCTCCATCCACAATAACACCACTTCAACAGGGAGGAAAAATGAAACCTGAACCGATCTTTGGCCAGGCACAGCACACAGAAATCCCCTCTGTGCCGTTCAGGCCTGAGGAGCGGGATGTTTTCCGTGTGGTTTCCCTGCGGGGCCGGGCGCGGGCTCTGAGGCGACGAAGCGGGGCCCGCGTCTGCAGCCAAGGAGGAGAACAAACCTCCCAGGGCCCGAGCTCATTTCCTCAGAGCTGGCCGAGTTATCCTCAAAATGGTTACAAAACAAAAGCAAATCTCCGGAAAACCATTCAAGTGTAATCTCTGCGGACGTTTCCAGCATCAGCCCGCCAAAAGGCAAGGCTCACCTCTCTCCTCAGCTCACCCTGCTGTCCTTTCTCCTTGCACTGCTCTCCTCTTAACTCCCTGAAAACTGCTGTGCTTCCCACAGCCTCTCATGAAGGCCACATTTGTACCTCTTCAGAGGGACAGCACCAAGTCACCCCCTGTACTCCTGCACCCCCGCGGTCCCCCACACCCGGGCACCCCGGGACCCCCTGGAGCCCACCTGTCCCCCCTGTCCCCCTGCACCCCTGTCCTCCTGTACCTCGTGTACCCCACCTGCCCTGTGTGAGTACGGTGCCCAGCAGAGCACAGGCTCGTCCTCCTGGTGCTGCCCAGGCTGGGGGAGATGTGGCCAGCACAAACTAAAAACCCAGTCCATCTGCAAACAAAGGGCTGAGCCTTTCGGAGAAGGGCTCGGAGAAAACGCTCTGCGCTTCCTAAGGCTTGCAGTAGGAAGCTGGAAGTGTCACACTGCCACACACTGCTGCTCCCGGCGCTCAATCCTCCTTCCTGCTGGTTTTATCCTGGTTCTGTCTCCTGGGAAGAACTTGGGAGACCCAGATGCATTGACCTCCAAATCCCTTGTTACTCTCACTCTTAAATTAAATCCAAATCAATCGTGTCAAACAGCCCCAAAGGTGCTAAGACCTTCAGCACTACATGGGCCACGCTGCAGCCCGCAGCAGGAACTGCTCTCCGAGCAGGACAGAGAGAAAGTTGTGTTTGCTGGTGTGGCACATGCCTTCAACTCTGCACATTACTGACAGGAAGCTGCTCTTCCCAGAGAAGCATCTCCCAAGCTCTCTAGCCTCATGGTTTTCCAGACACACTGCATAAATCCCCAGTAACGCCTCCCCGTAGCAGTCACAACTGTGAGCACAGCATCTTTTTTCAGTCTCTGGTTTACACCACAGCATCACTGTAAAACACCCTCCACGCTTTTGGGACACACGAGAACAAGCTTTGGTTGTTTTTTTTTTTTCTGCCTTACACACCAGATATAGCAGCATTAAAGACATGTTGCACACGCATAAGCACACAGAACACCTCCTCACCCCAGGATGCCACATGACCTAAACCACTGAGATTTGAAGAATGTATTCTATTACCAGTTATTGATACTTGATCACTACATTTTAAGTAAATCCTACAAGTAATAAGCAATATTATGACTCTCTGGCATTGCCATCGCTCATTCTTTCCTCTATATGCTGGCATCACTATCATGATGAAAGCTTTGAGCTTAGATTATCATTTGGATGTGTGAAAGGCTGCACAGGGAAGGATTGACACACATTTGTGAGGTAACAGTAAATGCAATTTCAACTCAGAGGCTTGCATCTGCTGCCTTTCTTTCTTTCAACAAGAATAATGAGCAGCATTCAGAGGCACATTTTAGTGTCAGCTTCTTTCCACTGCCAGATCTCCCATTCCACATGCGCACCCTCAGAGGGCAAAAGATCAAGGCCTACCATAAAGGCTCAATCCTATTTGCACTTAGCCATACTTCCTACCCCTGATGAGAACACAGAACTCGGAGGAACACCAGGATCTGCTGATTCGCTCTGACACGCATCGCTGCAAACCACGGAGTGCTTCACTGAGCCCTTTCCAGCTTTTCAAATTGTTTCTCCACCTGAGCAAGTTCACTTGGAGAACTGTGGGCTCACCTGTGCGGGCTCACCTTGGAGCCAGGTGCCTCCCCACCACTGGGGCAGAGCTCCGTGTTCCCAACCCCTGGCACAGGGAACCCAGGCCCCTTTGCTGGAAAGGCACACGATGTGTGGCAGACACCAAGGGTCACAAGGACCTGCTGACCCCATCATCTGAGCTCAGAGCATGGCTCTGCACAGCACCCAGCCAACCTCTGTAAGGACCGTGACACTGACACCTACGCAAAGATGAGCAGAAAGCAAAACGGCAAAATGCAGAACGTTGCTGAATCACCTGAGCTGCTTCCACTGCCACAGAGGCACCGCTTCATCACAGCAGTGGAACTGCCCTGTTCCTCAGTGGGAAGCAACAGCATTCATGTTCTTGTAGATTATGATGGAAAATTGCTAGGGTATGAGGGAGGAAAGGAGCTATTTTGTCTTTTCTGACTCTCAGAGTTGGGGAAATGCATCAGACTCCATCTGAGAATTCTGCTGGAGCTCATGTGGGCTGGGAGGAGGAGGAAGAGGAAGACAGCTACAACCTGTGTTGTTTCTCCCCACAGTTTTGCTGGGTACAAAGCAAACCAGCACAAATTCAAATTTATTCTTTCGATCAAACCATGCTCTGAGGCAGGTATTCATGAGCTTTCCACATTTGCGATGCCTGAATGACCTGGAGAGAATTCACGTTTGTCAGGTTTAAAATTTCGGCTGTCTCTGGGTGCAGCCGGGGGCGTGTGAGCCACAGGAGATGTTCTGAGTGCCCGAGGCTGAGCTGCCTGCAGCAGAGCTGCCGATGCACCTCCACACCACCAAAATCCTGCACCTTCTGCTGGGGGAAAACACCCACCGGGGGCTCAGGCAGCAAAGAGGAAAGAGACCAGAAATACTTCTATAACCTGCCTGAGCAACTCAAAGTCAATCCAGATTCACTGATTACCATGAGAACCTTCACATGGTTAAAATGTTTTCTGCATTCAGTTCAGGCACCGGACCCACTTTCAAGTGCAGCTTCCTTGCCATTTCAGTGCAGAAAACTGAACAGTTAATTTACAGGACTGAACATTTAAACACATTGCTGCAGCTTCGTGCATTGGCAAGAACTGCATTTAAAGTTCTTACAGTACCAAAAGCAAAAATTTCAATAAACACATTCAATCCTTGAATTTTCATTGAAACATTTTGATGAATTCAATCTCCATTAATTTAATCTCAAATCTCAAGATTACAGCAGTACAATCAATTTGATTTCTCTTGTCCAATTTCCACACTCGAAGGCACAACTCACTTATGATACGGCAGCGGGCACCAGTGCATCCCAATTACTGCTGAGAGCAGGGTCCAAGAGAAGAAATCCTGCTCAGCTGCCCAGGGAGGCCCCACTCCTTGGCTCAGCTCTGGTGGATCCTTCCAGCAGTATCTCCCGCTTTCCCAGGCTAACCACAGCGCCCTGGCAGCCAGCAGAGTCCCTCTGGGTGGTGGCACAGGAGTTGGCACAGCGGGGTGGGCAGGGGACAGTGCCCGGAGCAGCCTGCCCGGCAGGGAGGACAAGGCACCACGGCAGAGATGCTGCAGGAGGGACGGGAGAGGATCAACGCTGGCTGAGCAGTGCTGCAGGTGCAGGCACCTGACCACCGGGACAGAAACTGCTGCTGAGGGTACTTGCCCACTAATCTGTTTCTTGGGATGCACAGCGGAAGAGGAAGCAAAAAGCAGGAATTAGCAGGCTGCTCTGAAGGCGGATGTTTATTCAAGGCTGCCTCTGCATACACAAACCAGGCACAAAAGGAAGGGCTTTTATTTGGTTAAAGCACTAAAGCGAATGCTTTCTTTATTTGTGATTTTACAATGTTAATCCTGTAAGGATAGCTGGACTGGAGCTATTTATCATCTGGCACTCTAGACTTTGTTTCCATAGAAGGAAATGAAAAAGGCCAGGGAAGTTCAGCCAATTTGTCTTTTAATACTCTTTATTGGTTCATTAATGATTAATTCTTTTTAACACTCTTGCCCTAGATCCTAAATTCACAATGGCTCAATTTAGATTAAATACTTCAAATCCCCATCCTTCCTCTCTCTTCTCTTTCATTTCCTGAGTCTATGCAAAAAACAAAAACAAAAAACAATGCCACTGCTGAGCACACTGCTGTCAAAGGAAATCATCCCGGACAGTCAAACCTCTCTGGAAGATTAAGTGATGCAAGAGATGGAATAAGCAAAGAACACAATCAAGCACAGTCCTGAAGAGCCCCAAACAGTAAAGGACCCACTAAAATACGATAATATCTACCACCACTCAGTCACCAAGTCTACAACTGATTTGTGCCTAGCACTGCACCATTGCAGTACTGCAGCATGCAACTGTGCTTAGTTACGAACACGTCCTTTGGAAGGAACATGGATTTATTTCTTCTGCAAATTACTGAGAACAGAAAATGCTATTTTTCCACAAACAGAAGTCAAACAAAGCTGTTAAAACGTCATCTAACCAGAACATTTGAACATTTCCTTTGGATTACAGACAGCTACAGTCTTGGGCACAGTGGTCTCTACAAGTTCCACAAGAATTTAGTAACAATCCATTTGTCACTGCCCTTTCCTAGATGCTGGAACATGCTTTAAGAGTATTCTATGTCGAGTTTCCTCCAGGTTTTCAGTTCATCCCTTCAGTGTCTCCAGGAGCTGTGGAACTATCAGATGAGCAGTAGAGGTGTCTCAGATCCTATTGCTACCACAACTATCAGTACAACACAGTTTTGCATCTCACTCCTGTTTAGACAAGGAAGCAATGAAATAACCACCCTGACAGTGTGCTCTGAGATCTCTGGAGGAATTACGCCATTTTTGTTCAGTATTTTTACTAATCTGCTTACATGCTGTTCCTAGCTGTTACTGTTCAAATACATAGTTACCTCAAAGTACACTTGACAAAGCTGCAGCTCTTCCATTCATTTCAAATGAAGAGAAACAGATGCAAACACGTGCATTTCCACACAAAGCAGTTAACCCAGGTGGTGCATTTGTCTGAATCACAGCACCTTTCTTTCTAATTTAAAAGGAAGGAAAAAAATGCAAACCCAAAACAACAACAACAAAAAAAGTCACAACGTCTAAAAAAACCCATTAAAAGTACTTTAGTTCCCTAGACAGAATAGTATTTTTGGCCTAAGGACTCTGACAGCACCATTCTGCAGTTTACTCACAAAGCTGAAAGATTGGGTACCACAGCCAGGACTGCTGCTCTGAGCTCAGAGTTACTGGGGAGATCTTTGAAAGGATTTAACACTTGAGACGCCGGCTGGTCTCTAGCCAGGTGCCTGAACGGCAGGAACTGGAACATTACCTGGTCAGTACTGCTACAAATACCTCTGCCACAATGACATGCTGAGCATTCTGCACGCAGCCACATTACTTCAGACAGTTTCCCACTGCCATTTACCGTGAGCAAATCTGTGCAAGAACAAGACAGCACTGCCCACATCTTTTTGTCACTCTGTCATCACACAGACAATCAACACTGTTGGAAATGCCTCTAGAGCTTAATAGCCCCCAATAATTCATCAGTAATTCTTCTTTTCTGATCTCTTCCTCCTACCATCTTGTGAGTCTCATCACTATTGAACTGGAAAGACTGGAAACTATTGCCAAAATTTCTGGGTTTAGGCAGCCCTTTTTTTTCAATACAGCATTATGTCATTTTTTTCCTGTACAAAAAGGATTTTCGAGATCATCCATTTCTGCATTACTGAGCATTCCAAGGGCAGGAAAGTTCAGCTTCACTTGAGCCTTTTTACTTAACAGTTCACAGCCTGCCTTGGCAATCCTGGGAGTACGAAAATCCTCTAGGAGAAGTCCCTTGGGAACATCATCATGTCAGGTTTACCACTGGGTGTTGATCACTGTGAGCGCTGGGAAAAGCAGAAGTTCCCCAGGGACCCCCCAGCCATTGTGATCTGCTGCACACACAGCCCAAAGCACATCCCAGCACCCGGCAGCTCCTGCTCACGGCCACCTTCGCATCAAACTTCTCCAAACTCCTGCACCAGCAGTCCCTGGGAGGAGTCAGCTCCAGGAGCTGCCAAAGCTGCCAGATTTCTCCTGGCTGTCAGTGGCACAATGTGCCCCAGGAAAGCAATGCCAGCAGCAGCTCCTGACTGCAGGCAAAGCTACAAATCACTCTGAAGTGATGTGAGTGCCACAAATGTATTTCTGCCTGCTCTGCCCCTAATTACACACACACAAGCCCCAGAGGTTGCAGTTCTATTGGG
>JANEHK010000051.1:712243-739045 GCA_025960845.1 Tachycineta bicolor
GCCCTCTTATGTTATTTTAAGCAACTGCACAGTCTAATTGACTTCAGAGGATTTGCTCACATGCCAAGCTGGACATATGTTTAAATACTTGCCTGAAATAATCCTACCTCACCAAACCCTGCTGTCCTACTCACCCTCACTGTCCCCCCGAGGTGCTTAAAGCCTGCTCTGAAAGGACACTCCTGCACTGTGGGAACAGTGGTGTCCACAAGGATGATGCTCAGGAACACTGTAAGATCCTGGTCCAAGTGCACACACAGCCTGAAGCATGCTTGAGCCTGAGCTCATGCCTACAGACTGTTCTGTTTGCACTTCCAGGTGGAAAAAAAAACAGAATCTCTTCTGGTGTCTGCTGAATGTGGCATTTCCTCACACAGTATCTTTTCCCCTGAATTTTAGTCTGGCACAAAACACCTACTAAACCCATTTCATGTAGGTCAGCTCAAGAAACGCTCGGTGAACTCTCACTTGGCTGGAGCAGCATGAACACACGCAACGCGCTGGATCAGCCCCTGCTCCCACTGCACAGGGTTCAGGAGTACCAGCACTGTTATCACCTGCTGCAGAGATGGTGGATTTCATCATTACACCACTGCACTTATGCCAGCTGCATATAAAGATACACTCCCCCACTCCCCAGCTTTTAAAAAAAGTCAGTAAACCATAAGCTTTATAGCCCCTCTGAAGAGCAGAGCGAAGCGTATGCCTGCTTTTGTTTGGACTCATTATGCACTTTCCTGATACATTCTGAAGAGCTGAGAAGGCACCCAAGAGAAACAGCTTGTAATCATCTGATACCTCCATGTGACCTTCCCTCTGCAATTTGCATTGGCTTTGAGTTTCCAGATGAAGACGTCGGACGAAATAGTGCTAGGATTAATTTTAGCTTCCTCGAGATGACTCGCTGATACCAAAATAAGGTTATAATACTTGACGGAGCAGAATATTCTCCTTGCCAACATCATCTGTTTCAGTCTTATCAGGACTGAAATAAAGTGTGGAAAAACAATTCCAAGCAAAGAGGTGCTGTGAGCTTTGAGAGCAGAGAAAGAATTAAAATAGCTTCATTCTTGCAAATCAGGCTCCACCGCAGGCATGGGTCTGAACAAAACAACATCTCCTTGAAATGAGACATCCACTAGAACTCATCAAAAGATGGTACAAACACAGTTTTGGCATGTGGACAGAACAAACTTCTCCAGTTTTTAACTCCCAAGAACCTGCAGTAAAGCACTGTGGAAGGTTTGGTGCCACAAGGGGCAAAGGCGTTTTTACAGCGATGGCCTGGCACCTTTCAGCCCAGGGCACCACTGCAGCGGCTGCAGAAATGCACACCAGCCCCTTCACCTGGGCTACTCCAGAGCTAACACAGCTTCAAGACTGCACTACCACCACTTTTCAACCACGTTTGTTGAGAATGGCTCTAGGGAAAGCGATCAAGCCTTTCTGAATCCCCACCATGGAGACAAAGAGCCCAAATCTGCCCTCTCTTACCCACTGCCAGCCTGCCTGCAGCCCCCGAGCAGGCACACTTCGAATTACAAGCACCCAACTTTTAAACATGAGCTCAGGTTTCAGTACCTCCCAGTGCCTCTGTCAGCCAAAGTCTTACCAGGTGTGACTATAAAGAGATCTTTTTTGGACAGTTTTCAGAGCAAAACCAAATCTACTGTGGTAGCAGGGTGATGCTGTCCTGCTGGTGCAGCAAAAGCGTGAAGGAGTGGAAGTGCTGAATGCCAAGGGTGCCGAGACAAGGGATGAGCAGAGGACCAGAACCTCCCTGCCCTTTTTCATTTCCTGCCACGGAAACAGAGTCCAGAGTGCCAGATGATAAATAGCTCCAGTCCAGCTATCCTTGCAGTATTAACATTGTAAAATCACAAAGAATAGCGTTGTGTTTGAGAGCCTGCGATGCACACCAGGAAGGGGCAGTTGAGACTGAATTCCCTACGTGTCCCAGAGCTGGTTTTGCCCTGAGCTGGAGTCACTGCCTCACCCATGGGGCAGCAATGCTCGCTGTGGTGGCACAGGTGACACTGCTCCCTCCTGACTTCTGCCTGACCTTCCCCTCTCTGCCACAAATCCACTCAGCACAGAAGCTCCTGACACACGTCCTCTCTGCCACAGAAAGAGCAATGAATTCACTGGGCTCTGTTCTACACACAAAAACCAGCAGCACTGTCTCCACCCCTGCAGGCACACTGCCCTGGCATTTCTGTGTGGGAAGAACAGTATTTTACATGCTTTCGGGGGGATTTCTATGTATTTGAGACATATTTACTGTGCATGTCACAGGACATATTTACAAGCAAGTAAACTCAAGGGTGTGTACATACTTCTGTCCAGACAAGCCCAGGAGAAATTCCAACTAGACTGAGTAGTGCCTAAAAATACATCTAATCCTGCTCTAATACTTAGATTATTATTAGACTACACTGATGTATTTTACATGAAGTACACCATAAACGAATTACAGGGGAAGTTAAAGCAGACCATGACTATTATATTTGTTACATTAGCTTTCTCTTGCTGTGAATAATTGCTTGACTCTACCAGGACACAGCTGCTGGCCTGTAAGTGGACTTCAGGGGATTATTTTTTAAAAAATTAGGCTCAAATTAAACCTTCCTACAGAGTCTGTGCTTTCAGCACTTGAGCATGAACAGGAGTGAAACCTGGGGCAAAAAGATACAGGAGAAAATATCCCAGTTCAACACATGCAGCACAAAATGCTGTGCTACCAACAGCAGGAGCAGGGAGGGAAAAACAGCTGATGAAAGCATGACACTTACATCCTATTATTCCTTCCAAACTATTTAATCTCTCCTAAAGCTGGTTCTGCATGGAAGAGTGAAAATTAAAAGAACCTGCTGGATGCATAAATCATGTCTTACTTTACAGACCCCCTCATCAGGAGTTACACGTCTACTACCTAATTTCCAATTAATTAATTACTAGTAAAGTCCATTATGCTTTCATGGAGTAAATGTGAAAAGTAAAATCTGAGAAAAAAATCTGAGTAAGAGCTGTCACCAGTGTCTGAGATTGGTTCGAATTTTCTTTCAAATTTGTAGAAATATTGTCATTTAAGATTTCTTTTTACAAAAATGATCAGCTGTCTTTTCTTGTTGTTATGCTCAGCAATTCCACAATTTTGGGGGAAAAAAAATTGCATTTCCAAATTCCTAAAACTAAGTAATTCAAAGCAGGTAACTTATCTATGCAAAAACTTCAAGACTTTTCTAATCTTTACATTTCCTGAGTTTTAAAATAATTTCCAGGAAAGCATGTGCAGAATTCCACCATAAATAAATACTAGAGACGGGGGAAAAAACCCCCCATAAATAATATATATTTATTATTTATAAATAAATAAATATTTATTTATTCCATCAATGTCGTAATATTGATAGAATATATACACAGACATCCAGAATGAGACTGATTCAGTTACAGAATAAACACTTACCGAAAATGGCCAATTCACTTAAAGTTTTATTTACTGAATGTTTGAAAACATCTTGTCACGAGCAATACACAGAACAAGAATTCATCATGCAAATTCAATTAAATTAGTAACTTTAAATGCTGTACACTTTTTCCCTCAAGCAGTTTATTTTCTCAGTGGAAAAACAAAACCTACTTTCATCAAGCATTCAATTATTTGATCAGTTTTCATCTCATCTCTGAATAAAGGCCTGCAAAGAAGAAAGAGAAGTTTCACTATACAACCAAACTGTTCCTGCAGTTTGAGACTCGTCACTTAATCAGACCCGCAAATAAATTATCAATTTTAATTGGATTGCTCACAGGATCTCTCTGAAACTATTTCTTCATCTATGTTTACCTGCTCTGAAACAAGAGGAAGGAGGATGTGTGTCTTTATTATTGGGTAATTCAATTAAGCCATCTGTGATCAAGCGTTCTGTAATTAACATATGTTTACAGATACGGTGTCATCCAAACCACCTACACTCTAATCGGGATAGGAGCGAATTCTGATCTTTTATTAACTCATCCATTGAGCACGTTCTCCAGGCTCTCGACAAAGGTCATTTTGTCAGCAGTGAACTCTGGCTGGAAGAACACTTGGCACTGTGCTGGACTCCTCCAGTGACTTGCCAAACACCAGCTCCAGGCCTCAGAAGACAGGAAAAATAAAGAAGAAAACAGCCATCACCCATCTAAACAGCTTTACAGTGGATGAACTGTTTGTCCTTGAAAAGCTTTTTACATTTTGTGCCCTGTGCAAGCTCCCTGCCACGAGTATGCGAGTTCAGGACAAAATCTCAGTGTAACCTCACAGAGAGCAGGACAGAGCAGGTGACCTGTGCCACCCCATGTCCCTGGGCATGGCAAGGTGCCCCACACAGCGACACAGCCTCTGAGCACAGGGTCACGTTGACATGACACACCTGCAGCCCAGCCTGTGCTGGACGGACACACAGACACAGGAGCAGAGCAGTGCCCTGGCTGCACAGCAGGCCTGAAGGGAACGAGGTAAATCCATCCCTTTTAAGGGTACTTGAAAAGCGAAAGAGGCAAAGAAGATAGGCAAAACTAATTTTCACATTAAATACCACCAGCCACAACCACTATGGAAAAAGCTTTCCTAGCAGTTCTCCCTGATTTCCCAGCCAGAGGTGGTGAGAGAACAAGAGCCAGATCTCTCCTTGTGAGATTCTTCTGTTGCTTTACTGCAGTCTCTAGACTCTGTAAAAACCAGACATTTTAATTTAGCTTTCAATGTCAAATAACTGATTTCAAGTGCATTTCCCACAGCAATCCATACATTCTCTGCCTTTCTACTTTTAAACGCGAGATAGCTCGCAGCTCTCTGAGGCTGCAGTATATATTATACTGCAAAATTACCATGTCAACAAATAACTTTTCTCTACTTGTAAACAGATCCTTTCTGTGAGCTGGCAGATGTCTGCCAAATTATGCTTTTACCCATTGAGATGTTCATTGGGAAAAATATCAGTAAGATACAACCCTCTTGTGCAGCGAGCAGCAGCAAAAGCCTTGATGGAAAACGACTCCACCAAAATACTCATCTCTCAGCTGTAAAAGGCAGTGTGGGAACTGGTGTGCTAGCAAGGGTTATCAGACCCTTGAGGAGAGCAGTTGTCTGATAAATTCTTTACACAAGGGACACGTAAGTCAAAACCAATCAATAAGCAGGTCCCAAATTTTCAGAAAATGTGTCCTGGAGCGCACATCCGGAGCAGGTAGATAGGTGCTGTTACACCTGCACGGGTACTGAGGCTGCAGACACGAACTGAGGTGAATTCACCCCTTTGTAGGCACCCAGAGGTAAACGTGCCAGACCTCAGGCTACTCATCCCTCCCTGCTCCAGACTGAGCGCAGAGGGAATGTGGTGCCCAGCTGTCTCCCCAGACCTGCTGCAAACCCTCAGCACCACGGGCCCCTCCTGGCCCCAGAGCCTCCCCACACACTCTGGGGCACTCTGAGGGGCCCCACAAGAGACCCCACGAGGGAATGCTCTGCTCCAGGACCACCCTGTGTCTGCCCTGTGTCTCCCACCTAACGTGGACGCAGCTCTGGCACAATGGACCCAAGTGCGTCCCCCAGATAAAATCAATCAGACAACAAATTATTCATTACAGAAGCAATTGAAGCCATTGCATGAAGAGTTGCTGGTTATATTGGTCACCAGTGTGTCAGTTTTCTTTTAACGTTCTAAAACCTGTGCTTTATAAAACACATGAATAGAATTTAAAAAAAGACTAAGTAGGTGGACATACACAACTTCAATCCTCAGCATCTGAGGAAAGGCTCAAAACCACAAACTTCCCAAGGAAAAAGGCATCACATCACTCCTGGAATGGCAACAAATGTGCCCACTGGTACTTTACAAGAATTTCTGCTGGTACAGACCAACACCACAACCCAAGAGGTTAGGAAGCTGATGCTTGCTAGAAAATTACAAGAAAGGCAACAGGGCCACATGGGTGAAGGAAAAGCTATAGCTACTGCTGGCAGAGCCGAAAGCAGCACAAGTGAACTAAAACTGTATGGCCTTTTTATTTTTAAATAGACGGACTGCAATGCCAGATTAATTAAAAGGATCCATTTTCATCTTATGCGGGATTTGTTTACTGCTGTGTTATCACAGCTATATACAGCACACGGAGAACAGATTAACTGCAGGAAAACCAAACACACAGCCTGAAAAAAGGAAATGTGAATCCAACGGGCAAGTTGCACAGCTTTAAGAGCATGACTGACGAAAGGCCAGGCACTTGGCCATAGAGACCAGTTTAGAAAAGAAGCCAGTAAAAAACAAATCAGTCTCTCCGTGGACACTTAATTTCTTCATGTACTCACAACAGCAGCCATGCAAATGCAGCACTAAAACCGAGAGGAGAGAGGAATTCAGAAACAAAATCACAAGAAAGGCATTGTTCCATCAGAAACTCTCATAAAAACAAAAACCATTACACACGCGGAAGCTGAAGAAGTCTGTTCATGTCACAGGAACCCAAACCTTGCAACAAACAGCAAAATTTATTATTCTTCTACTAATATCCTTCTGTGAAACCTAGGTCTTGCAACAGGCAGCCCAATCCCACAATATTCTATTGAAGCATCAAATGAAATCCTCTTGCACCAGGGCAGACAAAGAACTTTCTGCACTGAACAACAGCTACCCTCAATCCGCATTTAAAATTCCCTAATCTAAGCGTGATCTGAGTGTAACTCCTGAAGGAATCAAACCCCATGCATTTGGATATTATTTTCTAAGTAGGCAGGGAAAAAAGCACACACCTAGGAGAGGGATGCCCCCTTCAACCAACAGGTACTGAGATGACTTGAAAACAAGTCCGTGTGACACCTTCTGTACAAATGCCAGACTGGACTTCCCCACACCACCAGCCTCTCTTAATCTCCAGTGAAGCTCCCTGACACAAATATAATGACAACATCAAGGAAAAGTGACAGAATCGAATTTGTAACTATAAATACTTTTCCCAAAATGAGTTTAAAGATCTCAGAGGGTAACTCAAAATCCCAGTTAACACCAGGATTTTGTCACTGGTAGTGAAGAGTTGCACAAAGAAAACACCTTTTGTTAAAGACCACGTGCCCATTCAGTTATGTTTTACTAGTCACACCCTCTCATTCTCTTTAAAAACAAGATTTCTCCAAGTTGCCAACAGTTGTTTCAAATATGCTCCTTTGCTGAATAAGCCTCCCAGTTTCTATATTCAGAGCACAACCGATGCAGAAGTCTCAACACCCACTAAACTTGAATAATTTATACTCTTACAGTCTTGTATGGCAAGATACAAAGTGACTTAATCATCAGGTATTCATAGCATTCTCCTCCACAGAAGTAAGAAACTCAGTGAAAAATATCATTCCAATGCAAGTCCTCAGGCAGTATGTTCCACACAGGAGACGGAATCAAGTTTTCATTAAAAATTCAGAGCCACAGACAAATAAAATACTTTTGGTTCTGTGTGACTGCTTGCCTGGGCAGTTGGACAATTCATTATTAAGCACATTCCATTTCCAGAATAAGCTGAGAAAACAGGATAGGTTGTTTTAATATTAATTCACGTGTCTGCACGGTGCCTATGGCACCTCATGAAGCTTTTTAAGCCTAATTCAAAGTTAAAATGGCTTTTCACTGCCTTGGTGTCTCCAGTGAGTACACCTACATCCTGGCTAAGCATCACTGCAGTTACTTTCTCAAAAGGAAAAGATGGCATGGAAGCAGGACTTGTATGTTGCCTTGCTTTGTCTTCATCCTGCTTATATTTTATAAACACATAAACAAAGAAAGCAAATGTTTCCCTTATGTTCTCAGATAAAAACTACTCTAACAGTTTCACATCAGAGCCACAGAACTGATCCTGTCTCTGGGCTCCCTTGGTTTGGTTTTGGACAGAGACAATGAGGTGCTATTACTCAAACACCACTGATTTTCACAGGAGTAACAATGAGCTGTCAAATGAAATCAATCATGGGGGAAAAAAAAAAAAAAAGTATTTAAAATGCATTTAATTAAACCTCTACCTGCCCTCCCCACATCTCCTTCAGACTGAGACATCAGTCTGAATGCCAAGCAGCATCACTGCCACTTTCTGCAAGGTGTCCTTGTACATATAGTTCTGTCACAGAGGAAAACACGGTTCGAACTTCCAAGATGTCTAAAGAAAAAAAAAAAAAAAAAAAAAAAAAAAAAAAAAAAAAAAAAAAAAAACAAAAAAAACACAAACAAACAAACAAACCCAACAAAACCACACCTCCCCAAAAGCTATTGAGGCAGTGGATCCCAGCCATGGCATTGACCCCGTTAAGATAAAAAGGCAATGAAGTCTTGAGAACCCAAAGGAACCAAAGAATTCACAAAATCAGACATACTGATTCCTGTTTTTACTAAAAGAAATTATCACCTAAGCTGTTTGAGAGGCTGAGACAGGTGAGCGATCCACGTTTTCTGTTAAAGTAAGTTTTAATCTACACCAGTCAACAGAAGACTAATTCCTAATTCCTAGCTACACCATTGGGCAGCCAGAATAGGTGGCTATGTCTGTCAACCTCAGAGCTAGCAGGTTTATAAACGAATCATTCAACCAAACAGCTTTTGCTGTTTGAATGCTGTTATGGGATTTGCCTGCCACATCCCACACCAGCATCACAATCCCAAAGCCCTTACCCCAGTTTAAAAACCTTTGACAGGCACAACCTGTGAGACTCACCAGCCTCTGTTATTCCAGGCTAGGAGAGACAGAAAATGAAGAAATTAAGCAAATCCATCTCAGCTTCTGTGGGCTTCCTTCATGCTTCCTTATCAGATCTCCCTTGCTGAAGATCCCTGCTGGCTTCAGCACAACCTGAAATGCAGCTCCCTTCTTTCTGTGTATGAAGCTTCCCAATTCCTCTTGGGTGAGGGATCCCAAAGAGTAAGGGGGAAAGTAACAGGGAAAAAAACTAAATCAGGATGGGAGCCAAACCCTACCAAAATCAATCAGAGCCTCTCTGTTAGCTTCAATGGGTTTTTGATGTAGCACAGAGAAGTCCAACAGATTGAATGGCAAGTGAATCGATTTGTTAGATGCTCGGATACCACAGTGAATGATGCCTTGGGCAGAGACTACAGAGCACTGATCTCCTCTCATTATGGTTTTCATATATTATACATCACACACACATATGCAGATCTCCTAAATAATACTGAAAAGAGAAACACCAGAATAAAGGCATTCTGTATTACCTCATTAAGCATGTCAAAAAATACTCAGGAGAAAATATCACCCCTTATCTCCACTTCTGCCTCCAATATTAGATGTTCCCATTTTTTTTAAATAGCAATAGTCTGGCAAAAATATAGAACAATTGAGACTTGCATAGAAAACATGCACTAGCAGCAATTACTTTTTCTGAAACTGCAAAATATCGTGAAATTCAGTCTAATTTTGAATGCACACAACGAGAATCAAAATATATGTGATCATTTTTCAATTTCTAATTCACTTATCTCAGCAAGTACATGTTCCCATTGAGTATTTAAGAAGATTATTCTTCTAGTGTTAGGGAAAAACAGGACTAAAATAAAAGAAGTTCTGTAGTAAGTTCTGCAAAGGACATTTTCAAACATGGCAAGTAGTAATAGAAGAAAAAAATAAGCCAGTCATTATAGATCATGGTCAAGAAATACAAGGAGAAGTGTCTGTACATCATTATTATTGCTAATTGTAGTTCATCCTTATGGCTTGTTGTCTTATATGCTGTTATTAATGTCATCGAACTCATGGTAACTCTCACCTAAGTTTCTCTTCCTCAGAAAAAACCAGAAAACAAAGAAAGTTCCAGGCTGACAAACTTTGGCTTCAAACAGAAGGATTGATCCTGTGGTCAGGATCTTGCCATCACTGTTCTCCTGCTTTTCAGGTCAGGCTTCTCGTGCTGAACGCGGCAGAGGAACAGCACCCTTGTTCAGATAACACTGCCAGCCAGGCCAGCGAACCTCCCCGTCCCCAACGGCCTCCTGCTTTTTAAAGATCATTTAGCAAAAGAGATGGTGCTGCCGCCACTTGTGCTGCTCCAAAGGCTCATTCTTCTGCCTCTCCCAACATGAGGATGTGAGCCTGGACTGCCAGAACTGTCTTACAGAGCCTGACTCTCATCCACCACACAGACTGATCCACAACTCATAACAGCGATGCTTGCTCCATTAAACCTTTGTTCTGGTGAATCATTTCTGTGTCCCATTGATGGGTTTCCTTATGGAACCTGCAGCCCCCTGGCATGGGAAGTGCCTGATGACGGCTTCTGCTGGCCCGTGAATCACTCTGGTGCTGGTGGGGCACAGCAGCCTGCACCGCAGCACACTCTGTGCCCTGCCCCAGGCAGGGACCCTCCCTGCAGCCCCTTCCCAGCTGCTGCCCAGGCTGCTCCCACAGCTCTGCTCTGCCCTGGGCCCTCCACCACCAGCGGATCCTGCACTTCCCTCAGCACCGGCACTCCAGATGTGCACGCACACGCACATCTGGGAAAGCAGGAGTAAAAGTACCCCGACACTGTGCCTGAGTCCTGCAGCTGTGGAAATGTCAGGAAGCATCCTGGTTCCAACAGCACCTGCACGTCCTCCCTGCACCACAAATCCAGCTGGACCGCAGAGCACTGCAGGTTCAGCCAGGAGGGGCAGAGCAGAAAAGACAACATGTACAGGAGGTGATACTCAGTTTGTGCAGGAATGGAAGGTTTTGTAGTGCCTCAGAGTGCTTATGTGAAGCCTACAGCCTCAGAGATGTGTCTGCTTGCATTTAAATGCAAATTTAAAGCATTTGGTTTCAGGTTGATCTTTTGGAGGCCTGGGGAGTGGGGGTGGTGTTCGGGGGATTGTTTGGTGCTTTGGGGTTTGGTTTGGTTTTTTTGTCTTTGTATCTTGTTCTATTCAATATAAATTCTCCTCATGGCAGGTTCCAAACACATGAAAAACCTCCTCAAAACTCGGGAACTCTAATAAGTGGTGGAAACTGTTCTGAAGTGCAGCAGCTGCACTGCTGTCCCCCAGGTGCTCCCTGAGACAGCATCGATCCAGTAAATTAACACTGGGGTTTCTCGCTCTCTGAGTCACACCAGCACTTCAGACTGATGCACGGCCTCTCCCACCCAACACCCCGCACTGGCTCAGCTGCACTCGTCCCATTCTTGCAGCAGCCCTTCTGAAGAGCAGATGACCCCACTTGTTTAGCTCATCAGCCCACAGCTACAAGCCTCCCCACCACCCACCCTTCTTTTTTTTATTTTTAATTGCACTGCTTTGGACACAAGTAGCTCTTCCTGCAGCGGAAATCAATTATAAAATAAATCTAATATTCAGATCAGACTGTATTAGAAGGGACTACTCATCATATATATGGTACGTCCAGATTACATCCTAGCATGGCTCACTGAGTCATCGCTTCGGCATTCTCACTAAATCAAAAATTAAACAAAGTGAATCAGTCAATTAACGAGGCTGTTCCTTGCTCTGTGCACATATAATCCTTTCAAGTCCAGCCCTTAACTCAATTTGGATCTGGGAAGGAGCAGTCATAGTGCAGGGCTGGCTGCTCTGGCACAGGACAGGATGCCCAGCACAGGGTCTGAACCTCAGCCACACCAACCCCACCTGGGGAGCCGCAGCTCCAGCCTGAGCCCCTCGTTCCCAGCAGAGACAACCCAGCCCTGCCTCAAGGCACAAAACTCCAACCCCACAGCTCCAGCCTTGCGGGAGCCAGCAAACCACTCGGTAATGTGGACACCCTTCCTTTGGAGGAAAAGCAATCCCTAGCCTTCAAGTATGTGGCAGTTCCCCTAAGGGAGAAACCTTGGAAGACTGCGGCGAGCAAACGTGTGCCCCCATGAGGCTTTGTGGTTGATATGTTAATCAGTTATACCCCATTGGTTCTTTCCCTACCGCCTGTTTTTTACCCCAGCTGATTGGTCCATTTTCAATCCTCCCCCTCATTGGCCAAGTTGTGTAACCCCGCCCCCTGTCTTACCTATATAAGTCCTTGCTCTGGGTGGTTCTCTGGCTGTTTGCTCCTGGCTCCTGTTGAGGAAGGAGCAGAATAAAGGCTCTGAGGAATCTCCAGACAAAGACCCTGTCTCTCCTTTTGCATTGCCCTGAAAGCCCAGCTCAAAACTGCGCTGAAATCACTAAGGCAGTGGCAGACGTGCCTGTGCAACTTTTTCAGGACACTTCTCTGGGGACTTGGTGGCACTGACCATCATTGCCCACTGTAACACATTGCCAGCAGAGACAGCCCAGCACTGCTCAGAAGAACAAAACACCACCAGCAGCCAGAGTTAATAAACCCTTTTACTCCTTCCACACATCAAAGACATTTTCTCCCCAAACCCGTGCCAAGCATGGAAGACACACTGGGAATCTGCTCATTTCTTCATCCATCTGATAATCTGGCTGCACCCACAGCCAGAACAGAGAGAAGATGCAAAATACTCCAATCTCAACAGACACAGTCACTTGCTGATTGTACACACAGCACTCCCGTTTTCAGCAGGTATACTTTAAGGTAAGGGGAAGGGAAGGATGGGTTCAGCACACAAGAAAATACTTTGCAATGAGAAATACTTCCTAGGTCTGAAATATCTGTCTGTATCAGTACAGAGGTGGACCCAAATGTGATTTATGCAGCCTCTCTCCAGTTACAGAAGGGTTAGATGCTTGGTTTTTAAAGCAAAACTATAGCCAGTATAAAGTCCTTTTAGCACAAAAAGCTACAACTCCCAAGTCACCATCTATGACCTGTGCCAGTGCTCATAAAAGAGAGAAAGAAGAAGAGATTACAGTTCTCTCTTTCCAAAGTGATGGCCACACTGCCAGAATAAAGCTGCATTCAGTATCCAGCTTCTGAAGACACAGCCATAATCAAATCTTTCCTCAGCTGGGACGGAAGCAAAGGAAGTGGATAAATATTCCTTTGCAGTAACAAAGATGAGATTGTTTCTCCCTCTTAGACACAAGTGTTTGTGCATTTGCTCTCCAAATCAACACACCCTCCTTTAATTCTCCATTCCCTCCTCACATATACGTGGCTCCAAGAAATTCAGAACTAGTGATGAAAAGAGTTCTAGTCTCATTAAAGTCTGTGGAGGAGCTTTGCAATGGATTTAGATGGGATTAGAGCCTTTATCTAAATTTACAGTGCTTAATAGCACAGCTAACAAACAAAGATGCTCTGCATAAGGATAAAGGATGATTGTATTTTTCTTGACTGGTCACTTTTCCCCCCCAACATCTCTCCCTTACCAGCATCTGCAATGTCTGTGCACATTCTAGCTTTTTTCCCCCTTTTCCGCAGTTTCTGGCCTGCCTGGCTGGTTCTGACTCGAGGATGCAATCACATCAGCATCTGACCAGTCCTCTGAACCTAAGAGAGGAGGAGAGAGCCTCCTCTGTCTCACTAAGGGTGCTGGTTTGGGTCCTTTTCAACAGCACTTTCCACAAAATTGCAGAAACTCAACGTTTTTGAAGTCCCACTGACTTTGCTCAGTTCAAGACTTACACAGATGAAAATATTTGACAGACCATGTAATCATGCACAGCACTGTCCCTAAGAAACCAAACTGGGATGTCATATTTTCAACAAATGTAGGGGTTGAGTATAATTTGTTATAACTATGAAACTGAAAGCCTAAGGACTTACACTTCACCTCGCATTTGCCAGGAATTGCTGCTATGGTGAATTGGATCAGCAGTGCAAGCTAACAAGGGAGACCATCTCAGCTACAAAGACAGATATATTTTCATCATTTCTCCTGTACTTCATATTGTTTCGATAAATCCAAATAATTTAACTTCATGGATATTTCTGCACCTTGGAAAACGACTGCAGATATCCATCACCAAGCACAAACTCCTGGGTTTTGAACCAAGGACTGTGAAAGGCAGCATCTTCCCAATAAGACCTACTGCTCAGGTGCTTCCACTGGGGAACATCTGCCAATAGGTTTGTCCTGGCTTGTTCTTTTATTGTGGAAAACTCCCTGGAAATAGTTTTTAATCTCCTAATCACCAGCTTCAAACACACTACCACTGCAAAGTCAGGTGTGCACAGCATCCTGTGCTTTAATGCTTTCCAACAAAGTACTGATCATAGCAAAACTGTTTATTCCTTTCAATACCTGTGTTCCAGCGCCTCATCTCAAAGTCCTCTATCTACAGCTCTGTCAAAACAGCTCCAGAAGAACTGCCTGCTAAGCTTCATAATTATGCTAAATACCAGAATCTAATAATCCATGGGCATATACCAAAGCTATCTGAATGATTACTCTTACTCAGGTCTCAGTGCAAAGCAGAGCTGATGTCTGTGCACAGATCTTGCATTACTTTTACAAAATGATGTGGCAACAACCGAGTCACTTGGACAGTGCCTGAAGGAGCCATTCCCGAACCCACACCCATTCAAACCTGAGTGGGAGCTCCAGCAAACAGCTGGAGGAGCAGCAGCAAGGGAACTCGAGGAACAGCACTAGTTCTATGTAGCAGCTTTACAAATATCCTCTTATTCTTATACAAGTCAGTATTTTACTTTTCTGATATGCATAGTTTGATCTTGTTACTAGCTATGACAACCTACCATCCCAATTGGTTTTCCTTTCTCTCCCCTGCTCCATCTCTTTGCAAATCATGTTCTCTCTGGCAAATGTTTCTGCAAGTCTTCACCTGCTGCTGAACATGAATACATTAAAGCAATGAATTGATTTTATTATCGTTAAGACATCGTCTACCTCTGATTACTTCACACTTCATGCACAAAGAACATTCACATGTAATCTAAATCTAGACATGTAGGGCAGACTAATAATTATATATTAAGGAGCTCCCATTTAAATATGTGTCATTTATGTTTAAAATCCTGTTCATTTTTCTTAACATTCTATATCAAAGCTGATTTAAATTATATCCTAATACTGCCTTGCAAGAGTAAAATTTAGTATTTATTCCAAAGTTAATGAGTATCTATGATTTACATTAACTGGGAAGTAATGAATTACAGCAAAATATGATTTGCTGCACTAAAACCTACCAGAAATTCTATTGCAGCTAACAGGTATTTCCAATTCTAGGATTTACAAATTAGTGCCACACACAGGGGACAACAGTCAGCTCAGGCACAGAGATGGCTCTAGCTGATCTTTTAATCCCTCTGATGCCAAGAAGTCCCATCTGAGCATCATTTCCATAATGTCTTTGAGATCTCAACATCCATAAGAAGGGCATAAGAAAAGCAAGGTTGTGGGTTGGTTTTGGTTTTTTTTCTTTTTAAATCAAGACATGAAATGCAAGCCCAAGAAACACATGCCTTTTCCATAAAGGCAAGCACCCCCACTCTGGGTGCAGGCTGAGCCAAGTTCCAGGCAGAACAGGACAGGAGGAGACAATCTCTGAAGGCTCCTGCTCCAGGAACACCTCTCCTCCTGAAGGCAGGGGACCTGCACTGGCCACACAGATCCACACAGGATTTCATCTGGGGCTTGTGTGCACTATGGAATAGAAATCAGTAGCATTTTAATGGATCCACTACAAGAAAGGTACCATTTTAATACTTCTGTGAAGGAAAGCAGAACAGGACCATGTCTGAGTCCTGTTTTCCCAGACTTGGACAGTTGCCTCACAGCCTCTGGCCACAGTCACATCTGTGCACAGATCAACACAAGGCTCAGATGCCAAATAAGCCTGCTCAAGCAAACCACAAGTGATAGCAGAACAGCAGAGAACAGAAAATTTATCTGATGAAAGCCCAAAGACAGCGTGGAGCTCTGAAATGCCAGGAGCACGTAACTACTCAGCACCATCACTGCAAGGAGAAGGAGCCTTCTCAATGTCTTCAGAAGGCACACACCTGGATTTCTAAAGAAGTGAGATTTGATTATTCCACACTGATATAATTACACAGCTACAGAGTGGGTAATATACTTCACATCTGCTTCTGGTTACTAATTTAGCCAGTCTCTGAAAATGTAGGCATACAAACCGGAAAGCCAGAATTATTACCTTTACAACAAAGACCACCAGTTGATTCCCACCAGGACCTGGCCTTATTAACCTTAGTTTTAAATTACAAAGTCACAGCTGTACTCTTCAGTTGCTTGATGAAGATTCATTTGCCAATCTCATCTCACAAAAGGAGTAATTAATGTGAAGATATTACAGGCTGATGATTGGAATTGTTACAATGCAGGACTGCAGGCAAATAGCAAGGCACCTGCATATCTGTAACAGCTAAAAACTCTCTCAAAAGTTCCAATTTACCAGCATAATTGTAAGAAATTAAGTAAAAAGTACTGAATTGCATCAGTCATGAGCCTGTCCTGTGCACAAACAAATAAATTCACATCTCCAAGTCATAGCTGCGTTATAGCCCTGTTATAGCCGTGGTGGTCTGAGGACAGAACGAAGGAACTCTGCCATTTCTTTGGCTATTTTATTAGGAAAGACTGAACAAGTCTTTGGCACATAATCCCTTCAGCAGATCTGACAAAAGCAGAAGCAAACTCCGGGCTAAATACAGGTTAGACATTCGCACCTGTGGAGGAAAGAAGGGTGCTGAGTGAGGGAGATGAAAGGTTGGCAGCTGTGGAGAAAGGAGGTAGGACAGGAGGAGAAGGGAGTCAGTGAGAAAACAACAGATCAAAGCACAAAGATACCAAAGGAACGGGTGCTTCCAGCCCCACTGCGGCTCCAGGAGCCAAGGCTCTCTGATCACTCGAGGGAAAGAGGCTGGACTTGATCAGCCTCAGACTACCCACCACAGCCTCCTCTCAATGTGAGCTCCAAAGGCAGATGCTGTGAAAATCCCTGGGAAATTCCAGAGGGCCATCCTGGGCTCAGCCAGGGTGTGCAAATCCTGCCTGCAAAGCCAGCCCCAAATAAACTGCCACAGACCCTCGAAGCAGTGAATGTCTGCAGACATTCCTGCCCAAGGCATCACTGCCCTCTCCATTCCTGTGCCAGGCGCCTGTCCTGAGTCCTATGAGCCACTTCCCCAAAGCCTCTTTTACTGCATTTTCTGGAGTGTTTGAAGGAGCAGGGACAACACAGGCTACTCAGGGCAAGAAACCCACTGGTGCCCTGCTCAGGTGGTGCCTGGACACATGGGGATCCTGGGGAGCAGCACGTGTGAAGCACTGCAGAAAGCCTGGTCTTTAGACGTAGGAGTCAAAATTTGGAGCAGAAATCTTAATCTGCACCTCTGTAGTGCAGCCAAATCAAGAGCACCTGTGTAGCTGTGTTTTCTTGGCCCTTTTCGGGGTGCATCTGCAGTGCACCACACACTGGACTGCAGAACGCTGCAGGGAAGTGCCAGCTCCCCTCCCCTCAAACGAGGGCTGTGCATTTGTTCTGTATTCCAGCCGGAGGAAGCGCTCAGCACAGGACACAGCGGTGAGCTGACAGACACAGCCCCAGACCCCGAGGCAGCGGCTGCACAGAGCTGTGTTTGCCATGCAGCTGTGCCAGCCTGTGCACAGATGGAGGCACAAATGCAGCGCGTCCTGGGGTGCCCTGCAGATGCTTCCTCTCCCTTGTTCACAGGGTACTTCAGCATCCTCTGGTCTGGGAAGGTCTTGTCCCTTTGCCGGCCTTCCCCAGCATGATCATGCCTCAAAATCCAAATTTGATAGTATAAAGCAACAAAACCCACAGAAATACTGATTTTGTAGTCAGAACAAAGTTACTTAGGAAAGGAAAGTGAAAGCTGTGCACCGACAGGGGTCTCCTGTCAAAGACAAGTTTTTTACATCTCCAGATTCTTGGTCATCTTCAATTCTCTGTCTTACCACTGTCGTTTAAGAACTCACAGGCATTTGCTGAGGATTAGTTCAGCTCCACACACTCTCCTTCCCCTCTGCTGTGCTTGCAACCACTAACAGTCAAAAGGACTACAAGAGCACAAGAAACATTCCACAGCCAGGTAAACAAACCACAGCCAGGTATTTACAGAGCAACTCCATCACAGCACCACTGAGCACTTGCGGGTTTAGCCCAAGCTTCTTTACCGTGAACAGAAAAACAGAAACTTGGACAAGTAAAATGCACTAGAACACAACAGCCTGAGGACAAAACCAACTAACAACCATTGTAGAAACTTCAGAGGCAGAATGGTTTCCCAGAAAAGGACACAATGAATATGTGAGAGTACTGGAAAAGAAAATGAGTGCCCTTGTAAGGTATACCAAACTAATCTCTTCCCTTCAATGAAAAGCACTAAGATTTCATGCTAAGATTCTTCAGCAGCTCAGCTTTTCTAAACATATTCAGGGACAGAGAGATGCTATTTTGAAAGATGCCTGGAAGGGTTTTCAGGAGACAAAGGCAAAAACTAAAGTCAATGATGAGCAGTAACTGTATAATCCTGAGTCTGTACTGCCCATTTGAATGTCAGCTGTTTAATGTACAGTTCTCCTCTGACATTTTGCTTTCAAGGCTGCCTGCCTGCTTAGTGCTCAAGCCACACATTTTTCAACAAATCCTGATCTGTGGAGAAGTTTTATCAGTAGCTATTCAATAGCAACACTGCTACTAAAAACACAACACAAAAATGAACAGCTGGAGTGTTACATAGATAGATTTCCTTGCATAAAGGCATAAAGACAATCCGAGGGTGCATACCATCACTGAAAAGTTTTTCCACTGAAATGAGAAGCACCAGCTTGTTCAGACCTCATTATTAATGAGAAGAATTTACTTAGCTAAGCAGCCTGGAAAATCTCATCTTTTGGGTATCTGCTTTCGGTGTGGAAGCACTGCAGTGGAGCCTGTACACATGAAGCAAAGAAGAAAACCTTGAAATATTAAATATTGACTAGATACTATTCAATTAAGGGAAGCTTTCACACAATCTATGGTTTACACTGAAAAAGAACTTGACCATTTTAAAGTCAACTCTCAGCATCCAGTATCTCTGCAAGTGCAGGAATACACTCCACAGTCCCTTCTGCTCCAAATCAAAACACAGACTATTTGGTCATTTAACATATGGATGTAACAACTTACAGAATACCCTGACCACTGTGTCTTCAGCTAAAAAAAACAAAACAAACCAAACAAAACAAAACCAAACAACAACAACAACATTTAACAAAACTACAGAAACTTTCAGAAGTGCAGGCATTACATTTTGATTGCAGTTTAAAAGCTGGGAACTTAAGATGCCAGTCAACTACAGCACCCAGCTCTCCACCTTCATAAAGATCAAAAGGTTGAAAGATAATTCTGATTGAAATGATCTTCAGTATAGCATACCTGTTTTTTCTCAGGCAGAGGACTCAGTGTGCCACAACCTTTTGGGCTTTGGGTAAGTATTCTCTAAAATGTCATTCCTAATAGGTTATGTACAGTTTATTAGAGCGGCGGTTATTACTTCAGATGAGACAGGATTATAAATCATCCCTCCATGACTACAGTACACAATATACTGCCTGTTTAGCCAGCTCACCCTTAGGAAGCCCATGAGCCTGGAGTAAGGATGGACCAGAGACCACGGCTGGAGCCCCTGGCCAGACACACTGGGCACAGCACCCTAGGTGGGGTGGCAGGATCAGCTCAAACTGGACCAGGCTGTGGTCACAGAGGGCCCTTCACTGTCACCCACTGTCCTTTTCCTGACAGCTCCCAAAGCCCCGGTGATTAAGAGGGTAAATAAAATTACCCAGCACACACGACACTCACAGAGGATCCACAGAGATGGATTTGTGAAGGGCCCTGAACACCACATTCATACCCTAATTTTATCCTCACCCCCATCTCCCATAAATACCCAGAACCCTAAAACTGGGTCACGGCTGCCTGGAGGGTGGCAGGGGAAACTTCATAAATATTGATGCAGGAAAAAGAAATAAACTTTTACTGGAGGAGTGGGTTCTGACTACCATGCCTCAGGAGCCTCAGTGCCATCAGCATTTTGTGGTGCCAAACCATAATTTAAAGGCTGAATTTTATGCCAACTCACCGGCCCTGTCAAGGCTTCCCATTTTCCATTTCAGCCCATTAATATCACAAGAAGTCAAAAGCCCTCTTTGGCCTCAGCACCACTTCTGGAAAGGACTTGTACTCCCTCCAAAAGCTGCCTTTCCTGATGAGGCTGGGAGAGAAGATGCTCTTCACATGCCAGGAAAGCACAAACTCCTCCACCTCTACGTCCAAACTCCAGCCCCAGTCAGCAAGATTGTGTTTCAAAGTCATGTATTTTCAAGAGACAAGGTTTTCTGATTCAGAAGAGACTTCTAACAATGAAGTGCATGGCCCATAGCTATTTCAGTTTGGTGGTTTTTAAATAGCAAAAAAAAATTCCGTGAGAAATTACAGTTTTTAAATAACTTAGTGTAGGAAAAAATCATCACAACCAATTCATCTATTTGCAAGGAAAAGCCTTCCAGTAAACACCTCTGTCATGAAGGAGAAAACAGACAAAAACATTCTCCTCTACCCTAAAAACCAGGTTTTGCCATGGAGGTAGTAGGCAGACAGCATGAGCTGAGCTCAGTACATCACTAACTGATTATCTCCTCAAGAGAATAATGCAGCTTTCATATCAAGAACACACAGTTATAGGTCTCTGCCAAGAAATTGCTCAGAAATACAATTAGCAGGTAATGTAATTGAACAAATACGTCTCATAGAAAGGACATAAACTTCAAATTAAGAGCCTGAACTGACTTTGTTGTTTGATCACATTTTATACAAGCTTTAGCAATGCAGTTCAGCAAACCTAGCCTCCAACTGAAGGGACACTCAAACCATCAGTCATGTCGAGCCAAAGTTTGCACCCATCACGAGCCTATGAACAGAAAGAAAAAGCTGCTCATGTATTTTTAATTCAAGATTTTCTATTCAGGAAGTCATTTTGATACTCAAACAATTCTCACTGACATTCAAGTTTTTTCCACCATTTGTTCCCTCAGCCCAGCCAAGAGGGCAGTGAGCTGCAGCTGGGGAGGCAGGGCATGCTAAGAGGCTGAAGGGAGCTGCATGCACCCTCAGAGAAGGTTATCTGTCCTTTCAGTGGAGGGATATGTGTGCAGGAGGGCAGACTCTTTAACCAGTGCTCCTGGAGGCACCCCCATGAAAACGCCTTCGGACCCCAAACCTGTGCATTGTTCACCATCTGCACCAGCGAGTCGCTTCAACACCTCTGGTGTTTGCAAAGAATCAAAACATTCAAAATGAAGGTAAACCGCTCCTGTCCCACAGTAGAACAGCACAAGCACGTATCATCACTCGTCTCTACACTTACACACTCTGAATTATCCTCCTTTGGTTCTAAAAGCGAGGGCCAGCAGTCCAAGGAGAAAAATATCTCAGCTAGAACAATGAAACCAAAATGAAAAACTGGCATGCGAATGCCTCCACTCTTACATGAAAAACGCCTCCTTAGAGCTATCAGTAGGTGTCATGTCCCTTCAGACGAGCAGCTTTCTGCAGGTCCACACCACAACATTGGTACCCACTAGAAACCCAGTATCAGCGGGGCATCAGCACTGCAGGGCGAGCTGCACGCCCCAACATCCACCTCTCCTCTAAGTCCTCCAGGTTTGTAAAACCAGTCAGATTAATAAAATTGACCAAGGATAAAGAAGGACTAAAATAGCTTGCTTTCTTTCTAAAGCCACTGGCAATATCAAACCAATTAAAATCGTGATCTGAGTCAGTTTTAGTCGATTGTTGGCACCTCGGGCAAAACGCTGCAAGAGCAGAGTTGCAGTTGGTTTCCAATTTAGCTGTCAGTTCGACATGCGAAGGGGCTCGAGGAGATAAAAGAAGGCATTAATAGTAACAGAGGCAAAGATGAGACCTTGGTCCATGCCATGGGCACAGGATCTGCACCTATCTGACAGCAAGCCTGGCCCAGGGCAAGAATAAAACCAGGAAGCAAAGAGGAAAACTTGAAGGGAAGCAAAAACCCAAGCTCCCCAAAATGGTGCACAGACACATAATCAATAAAGAATATTTTTAGCAAGCAGTTTAAACCAAACGTTCCCAGAAAAAAATGTTTTCAAAGAGCAGGTGACAAAAGCACCTTGCAGACCAGTGTGGATGCTCCATGGGCAGCAAGTCCTGACACCTGACCAAACAGAGAGCGACGGCTGGGATCATCAGCACCAAACCCAACAGAAATAACCCACTGGACTGGAAACTGGCACACCAAACCATGGGGTGAGGACACCCTGTGGATGTGTATGCCCTCTACATTGGAGAATCACCCCAGCTGGCTTTGTCCAGGACTACAGGGTGTAGTGACAGCAGCAGTATTTCCAAGAGGCTGGAGGGGAGAACGTAATAACCTACATAACACCTTGGTGTTGATGGTGACTGGCGCTAAAGAAGCACCAGTGTGTAATGATGGTACCACTGTGAGTTACCAGCAAAGGGAGGAGGCTGTGCTGTGGTTCCTGATGGATTCCTGGGCCAGGACACCACGGAAGCTGCTGTGTGCAGTCCCACACGAGCACGGAGGCTGCTGCAGGGGCAGGCGAGCCAAGCCAGCCTGCAGAGGTGAAGCTATCCAAGCAGCCCTAGGCAGGGCTGTGTGGGGACAGTGGCCTGTCCTGTGTCCCACCAGCAGCTCCTGGGTGGGGGCCAGAGCCCTGCGGGGTGGCTGCAGCCATTGGCAGCACGGGGTAGGCGCTGCATCGGGGCAGGACACAGCCGCACAGGAGCAAACAGCTCTCTGAAGGTGTGCCACATACAACAGGCAGCAACACCACGCCATTAATGTGCCCAAGGCACCTTGCAACAGCAGAGTGCCAGTCACACCAGTAGCACGTCAGGGTACATCAGCCACAGGGCGCCAAGTCAGGGCTGGGCCACCAAGCAACACCAACAGGATAAACACACAACAAAGCTGTTCTGACAGACTGTGACCCCTGACAGAGGCAGTCCAAATCTAAAAAAACCCCAAATGAGCAAACAACAACAACAAAAACACCACCATAGGACAGCAGCTAAAAATAGGATTCAGCAACGCTGCTTTTTCATCAGGTCTTTCTCTGTGCCTGGAAGAGGAGAGCTTGCAGCGAGCAATACCTGCCCTCACTGCAGATTCAGGATCAAAAACAATTCAGGATCACCAATTCCCAATAGTTCACACGTGGCTTGAGCCAAGGTATCATTTTTATGGAGCGGAAAAACAAGAGCAAGAATTAATACACCTCTAAGAATACCATGAAGCGATGGACGGGAAGGCAGGGCCCTTGGCAGGGGCTGGCTCTCCTGCTGCTCCTCGAGCACACACACTGTGTGAGCCGTGTCCACGCACCCATCACCTGCCCGTGGGTAAGGGAGCACCTCTTCTCTGCAGGGAAGCCTGGCAAGCTGCTCATCCCTTTTTGCTGCACCCTCCAGTGCTTCAGGCTGATCAAAAGTTGGTCCTTATGGTTTATGCTCCTATGCTCCACTTGGAGGAGCACAGGAAGGATTTACATGTTTGTCATCCCAACTCATGGGGACAGCACCCCGCAGAGGAACTGAAAAGGGACCGGTTTCCAGAGGTAGCCAAGGTACAGGAAATATTTAATTAGTGAACTACATTAGCCTACTGGAAGAGATGGGCAACAGAGTCTTTGTATTTTTAGATTCCCATCCTTAACCTCCCTTCCAGATGAATCAAAAATGACAGACACACGACATGTTTCCAAAAGGACAAGCTGAAAAAAGACTAACCTGTATACGTGCAAGGAGGAGTGTTTAACACCACAGGCACCCAGAGAAAAGCCTGTTCCTACCCAAGATGGGAATTTAGCTTCCACCACGCCACATCAAAAGAAACTCACGTTTCAGTCTTCTGCTTTAAAATCTGTCCCACACCTTCCTCATTTGTCTGCACGTCCTGATCAATTACCTTACGTCATAGCCTTGTTACACACACACACACAAGTTTTAATTGATTTACTCAAATCAGTAAGCAAGGAATAAATTACATCTTGGGAAATAAAGCTGGGCACACTAGAGCAGCCCGCTTCACTGCTGCCAGATTTAAAAGCTCCGAAACAAAGGCAGATCTGGTTTGTCGCCACAGTTTGATCTCAAGCCCCCAAGTGCCTGGTGCTCTGAGGGCTGTGTTAGCCCAGCTGACCGTCAGCCAGCCCACTGCTGGTTTGTGTCAGCGCAGGGTACGGACCCTGTAAGGACAGTCATGCTCCACAGAAAGAGCTTCTCTACCTGGCAGTAAACTTTCACTGACCACAGCAGTATTAGCTAGAATTTGTAAAGCACCAGCCGTTCTCTCTGCACAGTAAAACACTGAGACCTCAGCCAGCATACTGCAGATCTGAATACCGAATAGAAAATGCACGTAAAACTAACATTTCCATGCTTTCTGCTGGTGTTTTGACTGGGTCAATGATTGATGCCACCACCTTTTAAAGACTCTTCATTCACACCATATGTACCAAGGTGTTAATGATTCTTCAAGACCTTTGAGTCAATAATCTTTATGATTGTGACTAAAGGTTAACACATACATAGGGAACAGATAAATTAAGGTAATGCCAGAGACTGAATTATACAGCGTAATTCCCAAACCCAAATTCTGAAGCACAACCAACCAAAATACAGCAGAACTGGAGAGGCAGCAGCTGCCTTCAAGGACATACAGGAGAGGGTAAAACCTTCAAACTACAGTTTCTGTTCACAGCATCTTCCAGGCACTCCTTGAGGACACAAACTAAACACAGGATTCTTTTCCCTTTTACTCACCAACAGGGTTTTCTGCTGATGCAAGATGAGATTTCAGGAAACAAATCTGTTTCTCCTACATGCTTCAGTCTCTGTTAAGCTTGCTGGAACTATCATGGCAATTCCTTGTACACACACAAATCGTGTACTGCAGAATCAAGCCTCAAAATTACAGTTCATCCTAGCAATCTTCAGGCTTACCTTAAAACAGAACATTGATTCAACAAACCTCCCCCACACCTTTTGTAAAGAAAAAACAAAAGGAAAAAAAAAAGAGAGCAAATATTTAAAATATTCAACACAACAGCAGCCAGCACTGTGAAATGCAAAGCATAGCACACTTCCACTGAGGATTTGATTCAGCAAGGCTGATACTGAGCAGCACAAATCATGTTTCAGTCCAACCTGACAGGACAGTCAAGGCTCAGGTTCTGTTATTTATAAGGTGCCACCCAAATAAACAGCAATGAGCTATCAAAGTCTCTTACCAGTAGTTATTCCAACCCGTCCCATGCACAGGGACTGTTTAGAACGCTTAAAGCAGCAGTAAGAGCAGTAAATAGAGATCTGACTGAGGAGGCAAAAGAACTTTAGGAAAAGCCATATGAAAGAACAAGGTTTCACACTGAGTGCAAGAATTACGTATGAATCCACAGCAGAGATCATCCCAGCTTTATGAGAGAGGGGCAATGTGTTACCTCCTCTCAGTGGAGAGGTGCTGCCTGACAAACAGCTCACTCAGACACTCCCAACCACAGCCACCAAAGTCTGCTATGTTTTGTTCATTTCTTCTATAAGCCTTTTGTCACTCACTCAGACTTCCTCATGCACACTCAATGGCCCCTTCTGAAATACATTTAACGTTAGATTTCGTGGTAGTGGGAACAAGGCATGACAAGAGCACCCAGTATTCACTGATAGGGGCCCACACCAGAGCGCTAACAGGTTTTGGGTAAATGGAAAGTAGGGATGTTTGGCACCTTGCAGGACAGGTTGTCAAGGCTTTTCTGCACCATTTCACACTGTCAAACCTGTGTGCTTTCACTGCAGTCTGATATTCCTCAGACCAAGATATTCCTAGGAGTTATGTCCATAATACCTCCTCTTCCATTACATTTTTCAGCTTCCTTGTGCTCTCCAGAGACTTTTCAAAGCTAATTTTCCATCATTCAAAGTCTCACAGAATTTGCTTTCTCCTGTCAGAGCACCACACTTTCTTGCCCTTCCGTTCTCAGCCTGGCTCCCTGGCTCCTCTTATTCATTCCACAAAGCACTTTAAAGTTCATCCTTCATGATCGTATGTGGAGTGAAATAAAAACCAGACACTTCATACCAAAAGGCACAGCCCCTCACCTCACTACTGAGCGTCCTGCCACCCTCCACACCAACTCAAAACCCTGATTTTTTTCAGCTGCTATATAGTTCAAAATCTCTTCCTAACTTTGTTCAGAAGTGCTTAACTCATTTTTCTGATATTTCTCCAGAGTCTTGAGAAAACATCTTCGTTTTGACGGGAGGCCTTTTCAGACCAAGGGTGGAACAAGGACAGGGATGGAAACCCTGACAGGTCTTTTTCCTTAAAATATCTCCAGTGTGACTATTCTTCCTGAGTACCTCAAAGAAATTTTGCTTATGTCCCAGTGGGGGAACGAATTCAAATTTTTAGACCCTGAAAGTTGTCATGAAAAGAACTGACAGCTTTCACAGCCCTGCACAATTTTTTTTTCTCTTCTACATTCATTAATTGCCGCCCCTTAAATTAAGCATCCCTAAACAAAAGCATCTAATATTCTTAAATAAACTACTAGGAAAAAGTTCAAGTTTATTTTTCTCCTGTCTTCCATGCTGTTCTCTCCTTGTACAGGAGTTACTGGATCACTCCTCTCCATCACCTGCTAATGGGATACCCCTTATGAAAAGACTGTTATTTACAGTAATTCCCAGTGTCCCAGAAATCATGTGATAGAATTTTCTCCAAAAGACACAATTACACAAACAGAACTTGAAAACTAGAGTTTGTACTGATAATCTGAAAAGAAAGAAAAAAAAAAAGAAAAAAAGAAAAAAGAAAAAAGAAAAA
>JANEHK010000051.1:748035-773833 GCA_025960845.1 Tachycineta bicolor
TTCTGGGGCACGGCGGGCGCCGCTCCCCCCCGCGCCGGGCTGCCCCCGAGCCGTGCCCCCCTCCCGGCCCGGTACGGTCGGGCTGTGCGCGGTCGGGCTGGGGAACGAGCCGGCTATCGGGGCGGCTGCGCCTGCCTTACCCTTGGAAGCATCTTTCTCTTCTTTGGGCTTGATCACCTTCCCGCTCATAGACCCCAGCTTGGGTGGGAAAATCCCCGGGAGCGTCGCGAATTCCGGCTGGACCCAAAGAAACCGCGGGCGGGGGGCAGCGTGCGTGCGTGTGGGGGCTCCTCTACGCCGAAAAGGCAGAAATAACACCAAGAGAAGGGGAGGGAGGGGGAAATGAGGAGCCGGCGAGCTGCCCGCTCCCCGGCGCGGAGCCTCGGAGCCCGGCGGCGCCGCCGCGGTGCCTGCGGGAGCGGAGCGGGGAGCGGGGGGCTCCGGCAGCCGCAGCACCGAGCCCCTGCGCCGCTCGCCGTGCCGGAGACAAAAGCGATATTCCCTGTGTCTGCCCGGCCCCCTCCTTCCCCCGCCTCCCCGGCTCTGCCTCCCCTCCCCAGGGCCAGGGAAGCGCAGCTGGTCCTGCAAGTCTCACCGACCGGGGGGAGGGGGTGCCGCCACTTGGGAGGGGTTGTTTGCTTGGGTGTGTTGGGTTCGGGTTTTTCTCTTTTCGCATCCTCCCCTAGTAATAACGGGATGGAGCAGCAGAGCTGCCGCCGCGGATAGGAGGAGGAGGAGGAGGACGCGAGTCCCCGTCACTGCAGAAGAGGCGGCAGGTTTACGCTCGCGGCAGCGAGGAGCGATGGAGGGGACAGCTCCAGCCCCCCGGCTCCGCGCGTCCCCATCGCCCGCACCGGGGCTCCGTTAAACGCCGCGGGGAACAGCGGGGGCCACACGCATCCCGCTGCTCTCCGGCGAAGGCACGATGGCCCCCGCGGCCGGAGCAGGTCCGTGTGCCCCGGCTCGGGGCCGCTCCCACCCGTACCGCAGGGGCGGCTCTGGGCGCGGGGCCCGGCGCCGCCCGGTCCCAGCCCGCAGCCTGTTGCTGCCGCGGCGGGAGCGCAGAGCGCGGGCCGGGGGCACGGGGGGCAAGGGGGGGATCGGGTTCCCGTTCACGGGGGGCACGGGGGGCAAGGGGGGGATCGGGTTCCGTCAGCAGGGAACGCGCAGAGCCCGCGCCGGCTGCCGCCCAGCCTGGCCGCTCCGCCCGGGGCGTGGGACGGCGCTCACCCCCTCCCTCCCTCCCTCCCCCTGCTCCGTCCTGCCTCGGGGAGCAGGAAGGGACCCCCGAGAGCGGCCAGAGCCCTCACCTGTGCTACAAAGCGGCGTGTCCCGCCCCCCTCCTCCCCCTCGCCCCGTTCTCCTCGGCGGGGCAAAACTTGCTCCGCCGTCGGGGGAGGGAGAAACCCGATGCAGCCCCTTGGAGCCCGGCCCCGCTCGCAGCGCCCAAAATAAATGGCCGGGAAGGGCGAGTCGTGCGGAGCCCGGGAGAGCCCCTCGGTGCGGCGGGGGCTCCTCCTGCCCCTCTCCCCGCCGCCCAAGGGCCCTTTTGGGGCGGGAACACGAGGGATTTCTCCAAGCCTGGCCGGGAGCAAGGCAGGGCTGGCGCCCGGGGACGGCGGTGTGCTCTGAGCCGTGCCCCTCACGCCGAGCCCCTCTGCCCGCCGGGGTCCCCGGCACAGCAGCAGCCCCGGGGCCGCTATTTTTAGAGGGGCCGAATTCCTGCCCGGCTCCGTCCCCTGCTTCAGCCCAGGACAGGTGGGGACAGCTGGGGACAGCTCGGCTTTCCGCGGCCAGCGCTCCGGTCCGTCCTGTCCCTGGCCCGACAGAACAGCCTCTGAGTAAGTGGGTGATGAAACAGCCGAGGCGTAGAGTCTCACTCCCACTGCACACTGGAGATCAGGTGCGGTTAGGGACATTCGGGCTGTTTAAGCTAAGGATTGGGAGCCAGGATGGCTGGCAGCTGTGATCCTGGCTCTTAACTGGCTTGGTAGGGCGGGTTTGCTTTGTAGAGACATGGGATTACTGGGGAAGTGGTGAAGTCACCATCGCTGAGGGTATTTAAAACCACAGAGATGTGGCACTTAGGGACATGGCTTAGTAGTGAACGTGGGAGTGCTGGTTAGCAGCTGGGTTTGATGAGCTCAGAGGCCTTTCCCGATCAAAATGATTCTAGGATCCAGTAAGCCCTCTGATGATAGTGGGGTTGGAGTGCTCTCCATGTAAGTCTGTTTCACATAAGCCTCTTCAGGTGTTTGTTTGTTTGTTTGTTTGTTTGTTTGTTTGTTTGTTTTTAACACATCAGAGACTCTCTAGGGGGTTAAAAACCCAGTCTTTCTATTTTCTCTCCAAACAGGGACCACTGAATCCAGAGAGCTGGAAGTGGAATCGGGAAGGAAAGATTCTCTGGTTCAGCTGGGCCACCACTGTCAGAAGTAGCTGATGAACCCCAGCAAGGAGATTTCAGCTGTCCAATAAAACAGACCTGATTTTCAGAGGCACTTGCAGTGTCTTTGCTGAGAGTCAGTGACAATTCACACTTCTGGTCTGAGACGTTTCCAACACCAAATGTCACTAATAAACACTGTGTTCGTGCTGACAGCGAACCTGCCTCACCTGAGCCATTCTCATCTTTGCCAGCAGACCTGTTCAATTTTGTAGGAGTACTTATTACATTGACCAAATGAGGCCCATTCGCTCAAACTTGCTACAGTGAAGGAGGCCAGCGGCTCAGCAGGCTGTGGAAGGATTGTACCAACTGGTGGGCAGAGGGAGCTTCCTCTGCTGTTTTAAAATGAGTTAGTTTTTCCCCTTACTAGTTTTCAGGGCTTAGAAGTGTCAGTTACAATGGTAATAAAATACCGTGTTGTGCATGCTAAATATAGGGGGATTTGCATGATGGCTTATTGCAATCCAGGTACAGTTTGCACCGCCTTTCATTTGAAAGCTGCCTTGATGGCTTGAGTATTCTAGTGGAGATGGTATCAGTGGTCAGGGTGCTGACTTATGTCTTCAGATTCCCTCATCAGTTCCTTGCTTTGAAATGAGCATCTGTGGATTTTAGGGAAATCACTTCAGGTCTGGCTTTACAACAGAATTTCTTTAACTCGCAAATATTTAAATGTGAATCTGAGCCTCAGTGTCTTGGTACATCACTTCCCAGCTGTAGTAGGGAAAGTTGTCACCTCGTTGCTTTCCAGCTCCAACCCTGGAAGCTAAGAAGCACTCAGATGCTGTGGTGACAGAAGTAATGCACAACAAAATGCGCAGCACAGCCAGGCTCAGGCAGAAACCTACCTGTACATGGCCCTGACATGGATCCTGCGCCTCCACTGGCAGCATTCTCTGGGTTCCTGAATTCACATCAATTGATGCACCTTCAGATAAATCAGGTAGAAGAATCACCCAGAAGAAGAAGATTCAGGGAAGTTTAGTACAAGGAAATCTGATGTGTCCGTGAGAATGCTGTTTGGGTGTTCTGTCTGCATGTTTGCCTTGGGAAGGCTTAGACTCAGGAGGGTTTAAGACAGTCTTTGTTGGGGGAGCATGACTTAAAGTCAAATGTCAGTAAATTGTTCTAATTACACACCTTTTGAGTGCCTCCCAAGGTTGTGATGGAGTCATCGAAACTGAGTGGCAACAAGCCAGGCAGCACAAATGGCTGGAGCATCATCTGTACCCTTGTATGGTTTCTGAGCTCTTCTTCCCAGAGGGACAAATGTGATTGCCGCAGGCACAGCAAGGGCTCACAAGCTCGAGTGTGAAGTGAAACATGAGGCTCTTGCAGCAGAGACACAGCAGATAATATCTGGGCTCTCTGAATACTCCCAGCTCAGGGTGGCTCTCTGGGAGCAGGCACAACAGAGCTAACTTGCTGCACAAAGCTGTGCCTCTGCTGAGGGTATTTATTCCCCCAGAAACATCTCCCAGAAGGTTCTGGCTTGGCACAGGCTTGGCTAAGTCGAGTATCACTTAACAATCTGAAACCCTAAACTGTAAGTGCTTTTATACAGCAAAACTCTTGCTGCTTAATGTGCAGTAGCTGTTTATGGTCTGTTTATAAAACACACACTCAAGTCATGAACATGCTTTTCCTGCCCTTGTAAAATATCTATAGAGATATACATCCCCTGAGGAATTTTGGGACTCACACAGATACAGTAGTGACATCTCTCCTCCATGTACTTTTGCCTTGGTTCTTTGGCTGATGCTCAAGTCGAAATTTTCTCTTTTCTGTAGGCAGGGGTTTGTAAAAGTTCCAGATTCTACTCATACATAGCAGGAAGCTTACATTGTGCCTTTAAAGCTTTGTCATGGTGGCTCCTGGTATGTTCCCAGTTCAATCTGAAGTAAAACTCTCCCCACTTGCAGGCAGAGCAGGATTGGACCTTACAGCTAAAATTCTAGACATGATAAAATCTCACTAATACAAGAACTTAATTGTCATTTCAATTTATATTTCAATATTCATATTGAATATTCAATATTCATCTAGAGGTATCTATTCAATATTGATAAAATAAGTAAGGCACATGTCTGGTTTAGTTGTCACTGTTTTGCAGTGGCGCCTATAAAATCAGCCCAAAGAAATCCATTCCACATCTCCTTATTTCCTGGCCTACCACTGCTTCAATTGGAATGGCAGGGCAAATTTCTGTACTACCGGTTGTGTGTTACGATAAAACCCACGAGGATTTACAGGTGACATAAATACTAAACACAGCCTGTCCTCTGTTCTAATGGATGTTTCACCCCCAAATTATTTTTACCATTCCTATTCCTACGCAGTCTTAAGCACTACACAGATCCTTTTTGGGCAGACAGCTTGCTGTGCACAATCTTCCTCCTTCCGACTGCCAAAACCCAACTGCAACATGCAAATAGAGTTCCAGCTAATGGATGGTATGGAGATCGCAGTTTAATTTCTCTAAGTAATTCATTCTGATCAACAGAGACGCCCTTAGAAGATCCAAGTGGGAAGGGATAATGATCACACATCCCGTGGAGTGCTGGCCCTGGCGGGGAGCCAGGTCCCGCTGCTCCAGCACTGCCCTCCTCAGCAGGACAGGGGACAGAAAACAGAACCAAAGGGCTGGGATAAGGACGGGGAGAGGCCACTCACCAATTACCGCCACAGGCAAAACAGTTAATTCCATGTCTTACAAATAAAATGAGAAGTAAAAGCTAAATCTTGAAAACCTACAAAAGAAGCTTCCTTTCTTAAAATCCTACCCAGATGACCACTAGTAAATGCCTGCTTGCCAGCCCACCTCTGAGGTTTCCTCTCTCCTCAAGGTTGATGGATTGCAACTGTTAAAGAATTCTCCTTTGCACCAGCAGCATCACCCTGGCCCCAGAACCTTCAGATGTGCAATAACCATTTATCACCAGCACGCTGGCGCTGAGGAGCACTGACAGAGGTTTCAGGTGTGTCACAGGGCCGTGCTGCAATGGGACAGGGCAAGAAAGCAGCCCCTGTCCCTTTAGCTCGCGTTTGCACAAATGCACACACGCAAAGCAGACGGGCCAGGTCCTTGCAGAAGTGACTGGTGGTTTGTGTCCTCTGCAGGGGAGACACTGGGAACCAGCCCAAATAAAGCCTTACCTTGATAGCTTTTGCTAGGCACCTGCAGACAGAACTTTAACAGGTGGAGTGAAAGAAAATTAAGAAAGTTTTTGGTGTTCTAAACTGAATCCAGGTGCCTTGATGTCAAAATAGATTCTTGCCCAGGGTGCTTTCTCCAAGGCTGGTAAAAGGCTTGTGACAGCGTAAAGATGAAAGCCTGTGAGTGGTTCTTGTGCTATCCAAAGCACAGTCTCGGGGTGGAGGTTGTCCCACACCCCTCATGAACATAACAAGAAGCACAAATCGCGATCGCTCACTGTTTTTGTCTGTGCAGAGCACAGTGCCCTCCCTCGCACAACCCTTCATTCTGTGCTTACAGCTTTGCCCTCACAACTCTTCCTTCCACTTGGTCAAGTCCTGAAACTTAAAGGGTTTTGAAGTGGAGCTGGAGCAGGAACTTTGATGTTTGACTGCATCCAGCTGCAGACTGGCTGCGGTGGCTGATCTGCTCCAGCCTCCGTGGAGCTGAGAGAAAACAGCAGGTGAGAGGCTGGGGAGACAAAATGTCCATCTCACCAAACCAGAGCCTGAGATCCAGGGGCAGAATGTCCACCACAGAAGCACTCAGACCATCCTGAAGTCCAGTGCAAAGGGAGTCCTGGCACAGAAACCTTTGGCCATGTCAGTAATGGGCAGACAAAGGACTGCAATGAGCATTTCATGACTGAGCCTTCCCTGGAGTCACACAAATTTAAGAAAGGTAATAGAACAACAGCAGGAAAAAGGACATACAACAGTATTTGAAAGGAAGCTTACCCAGCAGAGCTCTAACATTATTGGAGACTTGCATATACAATGATGGCATAAGAGAACATTTTCATGTCTGACATTTTCATTGAGTGTTGTAAAAATTAATCAGTGTTTGATTTTTACAAGCCTGAGAGACAGAGAGGGGAATGTGATAGTTAGTTTTTCAGGCTATTTCTGGGCTTAAAATGATCTAAAAAAACCAGTTACAAAAACCGCTTAACAGTTCAGAGTGGTTCCTTAAAGGAAAAACAGAAAGACATCAGTTTAGTTGAAGAAACTCATCTTAAAAGAAAGTTCTAAGTGTTGCAAGAAGCTTGCAGTGTGTAAGACAAGATATATTGTTCTAATTCGAGCATACTCTTTCACACCAAGCAGCACTAGAATTGTGCAGCCACAAAATAAGCTGCTTCCTCTGGCATGAGCATATTACCTCTACTACTTTTGTTCTTTTCCTCCACGGAATTGCCTTCTTCTTTAAAGGTCTGTGCAGTTCAACCCATTGCCTCAGTTCTTTTTAACTTGCAGCAATTTTAAGCAGCAGCTGATGGACTTTTTTCTATAATTTTCTTCACTTAGACATGATCTAGGTTCAGCCCTCACCCAGATTCTAGAGATGAAGCTCACCTATATTACCCTGAGCACTTCTGCACCATTTCTGAGGTCATGACACTCTGGTCATGTCATGTGTCCCCCAGGCTTCCCGTTCATTTCCAGCTGAACTTGCAGCTACCTCGTGAACCTCTCACATGTCTAAATCAGATGGCAGCTGGTATTTCTTACATGTCAACCAACTTTTGGTCTTGATGACAGCCACACTGCCAAGTGCGAGCAGGAGCAAAGAAATGAGAAATACTTTCCCCTTTTGTTTTTACAGAATTGTATGAATCCTCCTGGCCCATCAGATTCCCACAGCACGAAGGGCTGGCTGTAGCAGTGGTCTAGTAGCTAGCCTGATCTTGGAGAAAAGCTGAGCTTTGGCTCTGGAAATCAAGTATCCCATGATTGGTGTTTTTTTTGGTTTTTTTTTAACAAAGCAGACTTCAGTTGAGTTGGGGGATTTGGATTTCTTCAAGGCAGAGCTTGCATGCAGCTACAGCCTTTCTCCTTTAGACCAGAATCAAGTGCAGGTCCTTGCCTTGCCAGCCCAGGAGGATTCTCTCTTAGTTGACAATGTAAGATGTGCCCAAAGTCTGTATTCTATCACCATCTCCATGAGCTGTTGAAGCTAGGTTGGGCAGTGTTTCCCCTGTCCCCTCCCTCCAGACTCTCTTCTGTTCATGGCCCATCAATGCCCTGCCCCATGACTCATGGATAACTCCCTCCAGGAGCTGTCTCTGTGTAATGGGCAATCAAGGACCCATTACAAGACTGATAAAATGATATCAGCCCATTGTGAGATGCTCCGCCCAGGGGGAGGAGCCAGGCATTCCCACCTGGATAGAATCTGGGGTTTGGGACAGCACAGGCAGCCTCACCCACTGGATTCCCAGAGGACAAGAGCTGCCAGACCTTTCTGTGGGAACACTGCTTCAACCAGACCACTTCATCTGGACTGCTGCCACCATGGTGCCAGGTTGTATTCTGACCCTGTCGGTCATCTTTTGTACTATTGCATTTATTTTATTTTGTTTTACATTTTTTTTTTTTTTTTTTTTTTTTTTTTTTTTTAATTTTCTCTCCTATTTAATTGGTTTTTTGACTTGGAGTCTCTCACTGGTTTTGCCTTCAAGCCAGCACAATTCTGCCTGCTCATCCTTTGTAGAGAACCACAAACACTTCAGGAGATGCACCCTATTCAGAGGACTGTGCTTGGAGGTCAGAGTTTAGACAGGGAAAGGATTTTAAAGTGGTTTGTTTGTGTTTAAAAATCTGTTTCTAAAGCTCTGTATGAGTTGTGCTGATAAAACTGAATTTTTTTGATGCTCTCCTCTTGCCTCATTTCAAAGCAGTAGCCAAACAGTGCATTCAGACCGGAGATGCTGTGTGCACCAACACTTGACATTTTGTGTGAGGCGGAACAGCCCCTGGGTTCAGCGCTGGAGACTACAAATCAGTGACACCTTGTCATGCCATCCTTCACTGGCCTTTTCCTGAAACATCGCCAGACACCACCTTGGAGCACCACTAAAACTGTGCTTTCAGCTTTGGCTCCCGCTTCCCCATTTCTCTCCTCCAAAACTGTCCCCAGGTGCACATACTTTTTTAATTTCTGGTGACACTATGATGGATGCAGATACATTATTTATAGCCCCAGGATCTGGCTCTTTGTGCCTCCAATCTGAGTGGTCCCTTAGCTACCACTGCTTTGTATCCCGTTTTGTTTTTCCTGTAGGGGATATGCCAGCAGGGATGGGGCTGAAATCCTGCTGGATCAGGAGCAGAGACAAATGCTGCTCTGTTTGTAAACACTTCAAAGCTAAAATTAGCAGGAGTCAGAAGAATCATTTATGAACGTCAAGCTCCTCCAGCCGTCCTGAGGAATGTCTCAGGCGTGTGGCCACGTGTGCCAGGTTTAAATAGTGGCCGTGTCACTGTCCTGCCAGCTGCCACTCCTCGTGCCCAGCCCCTGGCTGGCTCCACAGCCCCGGGCCTGGCAGCACCACCACCAATGATCGAGCACATTTTCAGCTGCAGGGACTCTCCAGGGCCTCCATAGCGCCTGGCAGAGGCTGGGAGAAAAGCCTTGGTCAGCTGGAATATCGTCCAGAAAAAGGGAGGGGTTTGGGGTCTGATCAAACATGGGAAGGCCAGGAAACCCTCACGGTGTGAGCGCCTCTGGGCAGCCTTGTGCCGTGCAGGTTCAGCTTGAGGGACGACTGAGCCCTTTGGGTACAGCAGACGATGAACATTACCCAGGGTGGATATGCCCCACCTGCCTCTTCCTTCGGCACATTATGAGAACAGCCCTGGCCCTGTCTGCAGGAAAACACAACCGGGGAGAAGCAGTGCTATGCTCCGACGCCGTGTCCGACACAATCCATGCTCCTCAGCAGAGGCCGCCAACCAGATGCCAAACAATCTGAATATATCATGGCAACTAAACTCAAGTCTTTGCAGACCCTGAAGCAGCAGCTGGGTCTCTCCAGTCCTTGAGGCGCACACAGCTCTGACTCTGTTGACCCCTCAGTAGTGGATGCGGGAGCACCTCAGGTGGTGACAGGTGTCCCACGACCCCTTGGGCAGGCGCACGCTGGGCAGCAGGACACAGGGAGGCCGATGTGCCTGGGACCACCTCAGGTGAGTGTGGCAAGAGCCCAGCACCCCCAGCTCACCACACCCCACAGACCCTGTCAATCCAGCTTTCACACAGGCCCAGAGCTCCTGCCCTTGGAAAGCATCACAGCTCCTTAGAAAAAGCAGTGAGAGTCAGTGTGACACAAGGCACTTTTGGAAGAGCCAGATCCTTTCCATGTGAAGTGTGGTGCTTGTCAACATTTCCATTCCTCTGCCCTTGGCAGAGCACGCCCCATGTCATGTCCATAAAATACTCAGCTGCAGTTTATGTCCCCACGCTCTTTCCTGTATGCAGACTATCCCATCCATTTAAATAGGAGGATTATAGGAGTAGGAGGAAGCTTAGCACAAACAATAGCTGTGATCGAGCCCTGCGTGCACGAGTGATTTGTGGGAAGTGTGAGACGTATCAAAGATGGCAGGTGCTGCTCTGCTCGACAGCTATTTATACTCGTGGAGTCACTCCGCAAACCTTCTTGCTTTAGAATGCTTGTAGGATTCCTCTCAAAGGGAGAGGAGAGGTGTGGACTACAAAAGCATGGGCCAAGTCTGTAATCTTAAAGATAACAGAATTAAGTATTGCATAAAAATTCCACTAAAGTACACGAAGAGGAATAGCCTGAAATAATCAGTTTCTAAGTAGGGAATCAAACAAACAAGGAGATACATAATGGAGGGGGGGGAAAGACACAACAGGAGTGGAGAGGGAACAAATAAAACATTCTTGTCTTGGAAATTACAAACCTCAGAGATCCACATTCTGACAGGAATTTTTCTTTTATATTTTTAATGAATGACTCCCTGCCTCCCACAAATACAAGAAGCAAATACATTTGGTAAACAAGGCTTGGCTGCTTACTTCTGAGGGCTGAGTGATGACCATGCCCAACAGATGCATTTGGGGGTTTTGGCCCCAAGGTGGGACCCCGGGGCTCCAGAGGGAGCTGGGAGCACTCCTTGGACAGCACACTGGCCGTGGGGCACGGCCCAGGCTGCAGCCACAGCCATCCTGCACAGGGAACTGCTCTCACACTCCCTAAACCCTCACAGCACCCAGGCACAGCACGAAGGCTTTGAATTCAGCTGGAAACAAAAGCTGAGAAGCGCAGAGCACAGGCCATTGTCAGAATCAGTCCCAGCACTCTCAGCTGATGTGAGACGTTGTAAAGCCCAGGATTAATCCCTCAGGCACTCTCCTTGAAGCGGGGGGGAGCAGAGATGCCACCACAGTCTGCACCCTGCAGCCACCCTGCAGCACCCACCCTGTGAGCACGCGGGGAGCCGCAGCCCCGCCGCCCTTTCGGAGACGGCACCCCGGCGCTGTCATCCTGGCTCGTGTGCCTCCGGGAGCGGTGCTTTGCAGAACTGCTATTTCTGACTCAGAATCCCAGTTGTGAGCGTGTGTGTGACAAAAGGTTAGCACCCACGTTATTTACATCTCAGCTCAGAGGCACTCACAAAGGTTAGAGAAAGCAAGCCGAGTTGAATGTCATCTATTCCATATAGTATTCATCCTAAGCCTTTTAGCCTGGCACACCTATGTTAAAATGAATGAGAACTTCTGTGATAAAGCTGACATTCACCAAAAATTATCCTTCTCGTGTTTTGTTATTCGTTTTCAATTACTCCTCAGACGCAGTTCTTGCAGGCGCGAATCGCATCACTACCGATTATTTTTCTTGAAGTACCGAGCATCGCTGTCACCGTGTCATAACTAAGGCATTAATACAACTCTCAGAAGTGATTTAGGGAAATAAAGCAGACCTGATTTGCAATCACCTTCTTTAAAGCAAACTACCACAAGTCATTAATCATAAAAGTTTCTAATTCCAGAAATGAGTTAACTGAACTTTAATGAGACCAACAGCTTTTAAAAGCTGCCACCGTGAGACTGTCTGCATTAAACTGGGAGAGTGCTGTAAAATTACTGATTTCATTACCAGTCCCAGGAAGGACCCTGCCAGCAGCAGCTTGAGGAATCTAAAACGTCTCCAAATTCCTTTCAAAAGTTCTACTTCTTTATGGTTTCTTCTAAAGTAATATTTCTGTGATAATTTGCCTTAGGACACCAACGTGGTCAGTGCACCTGTTACCAACTGAAGCAGTGCCTGTAAAGCAGAAAGCCCAGAACAGCAGTGATGTGCAGGGACCGATGCTCTGTCCTGGGAGCAATCCAGCCTCGCCAAACCTGCAGAGGGATTTGGATCAGCAATCCAAGTGACTTCATCCCTCTGTATTTAAATGAATTTGACAATAAGCTGTTTAAGAATCTTTTTACTGTGTTAATCAGTACGACATAGTGTCATTTTGGTTTTGTTTTGGATTTTTTTTTTCCATTAAAAGATAATTAAGGGAAATAGCAGCAGCCAATAACTTGAAGAAAGGAAATTGAATCAACAAAAAACTCCCTTCCTTGAGCAAAAAGTTAGATACACCTGTATTACTGTATATCTAGTGTGGCGAGATAATGCTTCCCGAGAAACAATTCGCCTGCTATTCCTGACAGGGAAGCACTAAGAACAATTTCCATTAAGAATACCTAGAAGAGCTACTTCTTCCTGAAGGGAGGATGAACTGAGAGCTCTTCACTAATGACATGTGATTCATTTCCTCAGCACCTCCAGTAATGAAGTACTGTTGTGTTCTCTTCGTGAGTGAAGCACCTACTCCTCCATCTCCAGGGCCGTGCCCAGTACACAATCTCAGGTTTTTTCTTTTCCTTACTTAGTCAGAGCTTAAAAATGCCATCGCACTATCTGAGTAGCTTTGATAGACAAAGGAAAACAGGTTCTTTCTATAAGAAATATTTGCTCTCCAGACTCACTATTTCAGCTGTACTGGGAATTCAGAGTGATCATCAAGGACATTGGACCAGCACCCACCAGCAAGAAATGCTCTGAATTTAATACAGAGGCACCTGAGTAAAAGTGATATTTTGTGTGAGGAATTGTTTTGTCTGAACGAAATGGGAAGACAGTAACTAACATGCTATGGAGCTGTTGAGTTACACACTAAAGAACTATAGGATCTGGAAAATATAAAAGTTAAAATCCTAAGGCCTCATTAGAACAAGCAGGGCTGGACCCCTGCTGGGTCTAAACCATATAAGGCTTTCAATTTTAAAACATATCATGTCCAGAGCAAGAAGATGCTCTAGAAGGACCATGCAGGTGCTCAGGAGATGCTGAACAGGTCAGAAGAGCGTGGTCTGTGTTCCCAGGTATCACAAGCATCCAGGCCCAAGGTCTGGCCCATCTCAGCATCCTCCCTGTGTTCTATTAGTGATGCCTTTGTCACTACAGATTAAACAGCAGTGGATCAACCCTCATAAAAGCCCTCTGTTCCCTTCACCCCTTCCCTTCCACCAGTAGTACGTTAGCCAGCTGAAAATGCAGCCTGGTGTGCTGGGCAGCAGAGCCAGGGCCCCAAGGATGCTGCCTGAGCCCGGAGAGGCTCTCTTGGCCCAGGGGAACACGCACAGTTTGGCAGCTACACAGCTCTGAGCGCTCTTTGTCAGCTGCTCTTCGAGGGCTGGCTTGAGAGAAATATTAATTACAATCCTGCAAGTTCCCAAACGTCCTCTCAACCACAAATCTAGCTGAAGATACGAGATTTGTTGCAGAATGATGCAGTAAATAGAAAAAGGAAGAAAGATCTTCCTCTGTCCCATGCACAGCTGTGTTTCCTTTGATCAGCCCCGTTTTGCTGGGCTGCAGAGACAAACCCACCTTTTGCATAAATCGGCAGGGGTTGTGGCAGGCACCCCGCTCCTCCCTCAGCACAGGACACCTGTGTCTGCTCAACACTGAGGGTGTGAAAGTCTCTCTGCTTTGAGATGTTCATAGCTTTACACCCACTGATTCCTGCTGCCAGCAGGAAAATCCCGGTTATACCCATGAGGGGAAGAACACAGAGAGAGAGGGGGAAATGTGATGGGATGGGTGCTCCTGTGCTAGCTGGGGGAGAGGAGGAAGGAGCTGCCTGTTCTCTCTCCTCCATATGATCAGCTGGAGCTCAGCAGCCACAATTAGCACTAGATCAGGGTTTTCAATGGGCTAACTACCTGCCATGTGGGTTGGACCTGACTTTCAGGTACCCTAATCATGGAGATGAAAGGGGGGTTTTTTTGTCCATCTGTGTCTAAGGGAGTTTTGGATCCATTAGCAATTATGATAATGGATCTCTTTCCAGAGAATTAATTGCTCCTTTGCCCAAATCGTAGACAAGTTTGCTGTAAAAATTAATTACTTGGCATATACAATACGCTTAACAGTCAAGTAATAAGCTAATTTTCAACGAATCCACAGAGGGCCCCCCAGTCTCCCAGCTTCTCAGAGTATCTTCTGAATATCCAGTGAGAAGGCAGTTAGCTGTTGTTGTCCTGCTGTTTCTTTCCCATGATATTTGACAGCCCCAAAACACCTGAACTGGTGCTTGAAAGCTCAAGACCCAGCAAACAGCCCAGGAAAGTACAGGAGTGTTCAAATAAACCACATCTGCCGAACAGCCATCCCAGTCATACAATTCCCTCCTCCCAAAAACGCTGGTGCTTTCCCAGGTGGCAGCATGAGTTGTGTCTGAAAATGGATGAGGATTCTGCCAACAAGCAGAGGAGGATCAGAATGGGCAAAGCTCGCTGCTCTCCTTTCTCCTGCACATCCTGCTGCCGGGAGGATTCACTGTCCCCCCCTGGGATGTGCCCAGGGAAGGAAAGGGACAGCTGTGCTGCCAGAGGATTGCCCAGCTCCAAAGCCCCTCTGCCTCACATCCCTCCCTGGTTTGGTGTTGCCTCTCCCCACATCACAGGGGAGCACCCACCACTGCAGAGCACTGCTCCAGGACAGAGGGATTGCTCTGTGCTTGGCTGCCAGGATGTCCTGAGCTCCCACCATCACCTCAGCCGTGGCAGTCTCTGCTCGCTGCCCAGATGGGGGTTCATGGCACCTGGAGCCAGCCAACATTTTGCAACCTCGGCTGTTTTCACCACATTGTTCAACAGCAAAGGACAGCAGGTTCACAACGAGACATTTCTCCTTAGGAAAGTAGACTGAAAATTTGCATAGAATGTTTGCAAGCAACCTAATTAGCCCTCCTGAACAACCTGCCACCCATCAGGTAGCCCACAGTGATTGATGCTGTGTGCTCCTCTTGCCTGCCCCAAAAGCAGAGTGAAACAGTTTTACTTATATTAGCACAAAGACGTTGGTTTTCACTAAGAGCCGAATCCTTTTGCCAAACGCCCACAATAAGCTAAATGCTTTGTGTGCATGTGTGATCACAGCATAGTTAATCTGCTCCGGTCTGTAAGATGATCGCTTCAAAGGCAGGGGACACTTGGCCATTTTTGGCAGTGTCTAGTGCAGCTATCTGCAGCCCCTGCAAATTTCTTTCCCTAGCTCAAATATTAAAGGTCTTTTTATAGCCCTCCCGAACATATGTAGCACTTTGCACGAACGCCATACAAACAGATGCAAAGGGGCTGTACTTCCATAGCAGAGCTGACCCGAGTGGAGATGCGAATGAGAGGAGACAGGCTGGCAGAGATGAGGCTGGCAGGGAGCAGGGCAAGGACAGAGCCTCCCGGGGCAGCGCCCCAGCAGAGCTCCCCAGAGCCACCACAGGGCTTGGCGTGCTTGGTTCCTACTCATTTCCTGAGGGCTGAGCAGCCAAATTCCCAAATACCAGGGAACCTCAGGCTGGTTAGGGCAGCGGCTCGGGGCCTGCGTTCAAGACTCCTGCCCCAGGGATGGAAAATCTCTTGCACAGCAGGGTCAGTGCTCAGCTGCCCTGGGTATCAAAGGGAAGAGCCCTAAACTAATGCTAAGCATATCTGGAGGGAAAATAAATAAAGCAAACAAATCCGCCCCCACAAAGAGAGAAACAGCACCTGCCTATTAGTAAAAATTACAATTTTTAACATTAAACTTCTCTTTGCTGATGGATTTTGTGACTACTTTGCCAGATACAGATGTTTTTAGCAATACCACAATCCGCAACAAATCAACAACCAATCTAAATGTTAATCTAAATGTTTCCCTTTAGGAAATTAATCTGTTTTAAAAGTACAGAACAGTCCTGGCTCAGTTATTTTCTTAACCTTCTCAGTGCCCTTGAGCGTGCACAATTCCTACAAGGAAACAGCATTTTCAATTTCTCGTGGACATATGTTATACAACCTCACAGAAGAATGCTGGAAATGATCATCTATGAAGAGCATGGGGCTTCCATCTGGCACCGTTTTGATTTGAGACTGACAAAAATATCTACCAGAGCTGCACAGAAAACACTGAGATTGCTAATGGCCCAAATGGTATCTTCTGGGGAAGAAGGGTGGAAGAAAAAGAATAAAGATAATGAAAATCAGACCAGAAAATCTGCCAAGAGGCATTTAAAATAGAAAAAGGGAGATTTGCAGTTTGGATTGTGTCTCTTTTTCATAGTGCTGTGAGTGCACTGTCTGCTGCTGCAGGGAGCCACACAAATCTTCTTCTCAAGTTTTATTCACAGGAGGTAGGGAAATCACAATTGCCTAAGGAAGACAGGTCATGATTAAAAACAGAAAATATGGAGGTTTGGTCCCAGAAAATTCAGTAGCAAAGAACCCCATCAGAAACATTCAGTTCTGCGTTGGCTCATGCCAAATGCAATTGAAATTTTCATCCGATTGAAACAAAACCATAAACAGCATCAGTTTAAAAGAGAATTAAAGTAATAATAAAAAAAAAAGGTATGGAAAGAGAGGTCACATGGGAAATTACCACATGATGCTACTACCCAGAGATAACTGCTTGAAGTGAAATCCTGACTCTAGAACAAGTGAAAACAACCAAATATGGCCATATAGCTTTTAACCCTCACAGGAGAAGGATTTACGACTCTGTGGTTCAAGACAGAGAAGGGATCTTGGAGAAGTTTTCACAGCACTCTGCCCCTTGCTCTTGTCCAGCCAAACACAGTTTTATGTGCCAGGAAATTGATTAATGGGCTAAACATCTCATGTAACAGAGAAAAAAACTCTGCAAAAAACCTCTCCTTGCAGTGAAAGCCAGTGTCTGGGCTGCACCATCAGACTTCTACAGACTTACAAGCATCAGCCAGTCTGGTAAGACCTTTTATTGTAACCCAGGATATTTATTTCTGAGGAAACACTGAGATTTATTTCACAATGGCTTTAAAAGGAAGAATGAGCTGCTTTCCTGGGACTCCAGATAGCCTGTTATGGCCTGTTACTTCCGCTCTGCCTCCGGCTGGAGGGATGAGAATATTTTTTATCTTTCAAGTGATTTCATTAAGTTAAGACTCTGCTCTCCATACAGAAAACATCTGACAAAGCAAGCCTGTGCCATGAGCTGTTGGTGGGAAGGAAGGAAGCTCTCCTCACCTGGTGTGCCAGGGATGGCAGGATGAGGAGGGTGATGTCCTTCCAACTCCTCGCTGTGCCTGGCAGCCCCCAACACAGGGGAGGAGAGATCTTCACCTTCTCCTGCTCTTTGCTCAGGTCCAGGATACTGCTTGTGCCACTCGTGGGGCATTTGTTGCATCCCCAGCTGCAGGAGTGAGCCCAGGCGGTGCCTCGGAGAGCAGCGTGCTGCCCTGCTCTGAGCTGTGTGTTTGCCCTGCAGCATCTCCCCTCCCCTGCCACGGGCTCCCTGCCCTCCCTCACACACCACAGGAGCCTTGTGTCCTGCTCAGGGGCCCAGCACAGGACATTCAGTGCCTTCTCAGCAGCTGAAAACAAGGCAAGTCCTCATGCAGCTGGGAGGTGCTGCCTGGGCTCCCTGCTCTGCCACCCCATCCCCTCCCAGCTGCAGGGATCCAGCTGTGCTTCCCTGCCAAGGCTGCCCGTCGTCATCATCCGCTCCCTGTCCCCAGGCAGACCCGCCTGCTCTCTTGCCATGCACACCTCTCTGTGTTTGGGGAGCATGAAACACACGGTGCAAGCCAGAACAAATCCTTTATCATCCCTTCCTTGAACAGTATTTCTAGGAATGGCGCAGAGAAGTGTTTGAGGGGTTTTCCCTGCTGCTGTTTCCATCACAAACCCACCCAGGGCCTTTGGCTGTGCCACAGCTGGGCAGTGGGTCAGTATCTCACCAGCACAGGGGGTAAAACAGCTCTAGAGAGCTGAGCTGGAAACAGCTTTAGAACTTCCCAGCACCGTCCTCAGAGCCTCAGCTGCTCCGCCTCAGAAAAGATATCTCCCAGACTGCAGGTGTTGCTTGAGAACATCCACGGAAATGTAGACAAGCTTTAACCATTATGTTTAAAGGAAATAGTCAGCTGTTAAATGCCTCAGCTGTCTACCTCTCTGCAGAGAAGGATGCAAATTTCTGAGTCTAGGCAGTTTCCAAAAAAAGGCGAATTTCTGTCTGGCACTGTTACTGTCAAGATCTAAGAAATATTTCTCTTCCTCTGAGATCTGGTAAATTCAATCCATGTGAGAATTTAATCTCAAATTAATTTTTATTTTGGCTCAGCTTGACAGTCTCTGCACCTCTACCTTTCAGCCACCTGAAGCTCTTACTTGTAGACATATCCATGTCACAGAAATGTGGGAGAAAGCTGTAAATCAGGCACGGCGCTGATTGGTGATGGGGCCTTGCTTTCCGTAACGCTGGATAAAAAAGCTCTAGCCAAGCAGAACAACACTGAGGGGTGTTGATATAACTGCCCCAGAGCAGTGTGGAAGGGGGAACAAAAGAGGCAGGACTCAGAGCAGTCTAGTGCCAATTCTGGCACCAGAGCACCCACAGCTCTGCTGCCCAGCACATCCTCTGTCAGTCTGTGCCACTTCCTTTTTCTGTACAGCTGTGGCAATAAAAGCAAGCCATTCCTGCTTCATCGTCTGCAGTTCCTGATTTTATAGAGCTACAGGTTAGATTTATATAGACTAAATGATGACAGATCCTATATATCTCCCAATGGTTCCTCAAAGAGAACAAACGTTTTTAAGATCTCTGAAGGAATATGTTTTAGGGCCAAAGTTATAAAGCTACAAAGACCGTGCATGGCATGTTATCGAGGTAAGATCTTACAGGAAAAAAATCCTCCAAAGTGTGTGAAAACAAACTTCTTAATTGGTGAAAACCACAGTTGTGAAACATCCCAGGCAGCTGTTCTTCAGCTATCTGGAGCCCTGCCAAATCTTATATATGTATCAGCTTTGAGCTGAGAACAAGTGTGATGAATTCCTGCCAAGAGGGTAATGGTTTTGAGTTATAAGCACCAAAAAATAGTGGTATGTAAGGAAATTGCCTCCTCAGCCATAACTGCCATAAGGGTACAATGCACCACGTCCCCCTAGAGCTGGTGGGGTCCTGCATCCCACTGAGCCAGGGCATCGCTGGCACAGGGTCTCCTCTCACCTGTGCTCACCAGGCTGAAAACCATCCCAGGGCAGGGCACCCACAGCCAGGCCAGCAGCGTTTGCAGCACCAGTTCCACTGGGAGAGCACAGGATGATCATTCCTAAACATTACCCTTCCAGTGCACACAGAAAGCTCAGTCTTAATCTCATAACATTTGCAAGGAAATCTTTTTAATCAGTAATGAAAGCCAAACATTATCCAGCCTTTATTGACCTGCAATAACAGAACACTGCTGCTACATTTCCCCTGTGCCTCTGCACAGGTTCATTTGACTCGATCTGTGGTTGGTGTTTATTCTTAGCTCACAAAGCTCAAAGAGTTTATATTATTGATTTGCTGTATTTCAGGCTCGATCCCTCGGTGCCCCTCTCCCTGGATGAATTAAGTCAGAAAGAGTTAACACCTTTACTTCCAAGATACAAACACGATGGGGGTTTACACAACCCCCACATCACCCTGCCAGTGCTCAGCACATTAACTGGAAGTGCCAAACGCTGCAGCGATATCGATATCTGCAACAGTAGAAGTATTCACAAATGGGAGTTTGCTCCCGGCAAAGAAAAAAGTGATGAGGTCAGGAGAGTGAAAAGGCACAGCAGAGAAATGCATCATGCTGGCAATAGCCCTTCCCTGACTGATGGCCACACACTGGTTATTGCACACAGCCTGTGTGCAGTGCAGCCTCTGCCCGGGTTTCCAGAGCCTTCTCCCTCCACCTCTTTATTCCATGTACACTTGGCCCACAGGTTGGGAGCACCTGGGGGCAGGGGCTGTCACTTTACCTGGTGGTTCCATGATGTTTACTCACCATTCTCAGTACAAGAACTAAGAAGCATCAGCTGAAGGGAGCCACAGGAAGCTCGAAGCCAAGAAAACCCAGCAGTGCAGTGTGCAGTCACCCACTCTCCAGAGAGCGCGTGGCACAAGCATTTCCCTCGGGCTTTCTGCACTGGGGGAGCCTTTTCAAGAGCATCCACCTCCTCCTGAGAAGTCCCTTTACCTGCTGTTTATTTTCAGCTTAGCGGAACCCAAAGCTACAGTAAATGCTCTACGATTTCCACATTATTTTTCTCTCAATATGTTTCATCCCTGAGGACATGACAAGAGGAGCTTCAAGGAAGTTTAGTAAGTGGCACAGAGAGGGTGGGAACAGACTGGACCACATCCTCACCTCAATTTTCCCAGGTATGTCAGCTGCGTGAAAATGTTCCTTTGCTCACTCCTCAGAGCATCAAGCCCCAGCTTGTGGCAGGGCTGCCTGCTGCAGCCACAGGAGCTTCTGAAAACTGCACTGATCAGAGCAAGCTGGGACAGCGCATACAGAGATGCCCCAACTGCCTTTGTTTTCCCTTCCTTGGGAGCTTTTCCAACGACTTTGAGCTAAAAACTTGCCTTACCGAGTTTGACTACACCTGTACCAGGTGCTGCTGTGCACCCTAGGCAGCACTGGCCTTCCCACCTCCTGGAGCCCAGCACCAGGGCTCCATGCCTAAGCCACCTCTGTAATCAGACAAGCTGTAGCCTGTCAAGGGCATTCTGGTGTAAAAATACACCTTAACAAGAAAATACAGCTGAAAAAGCCAGCTATTGTACTAAAATATGGAGGCCAGGAATAGAAGAAATGCTGTCTAGAATGCATCCAGCAGAACCTGGCTTCAATAGCAGGAATCTTGTAATAACTACACCAATGGCTCATGTACCACTGCTGTTAACCATCAACCCCTTTCTCCCATGCAAAAAGCTTAAGCAGAGTGCCCGGGTGTCTGCTGGCTCCATACTCAGGGTGCCACCCCTCACTGCCAGGTGCCCTGGGGCATTTCACACGTTCGGCTCAGCCCCTTTCAATTTCTTACTGAGTCGAGAGAGGCTGTGTGCAAACATGAACAACCAGCCTCTGCATTAATGCAGTTGCCTAGGTAAGGGTTTTTCAGAAAGGTTTGTGCTGGGGCTTCGTGCCCAGCCACAGCAAATTTATAGTGACCACAGCGTGACAGAGCACTAAAATATTAAAGTCTTTGCATTGTGATTGTACTTGGGGAATGCTCAGCTGGCTCTGAAAAGTAGCTGTGGCTCCATAAATAGTAAGTACTTTATAATTTCTTGCCTGCTTTAAACACGCCGCTGTATTTCAATCATGATTCAGAGTAAATCAAATTCCATGTGAGGTATGGTAGAAATGTTATGTGCACCAGAGGTGCACCCTGAGCTCGTATAAATCAGCACAGCTCCTCTGATGTCTGAGGAAAGGATGCCAGTTTCTGCCGGCTGCAGGTCTGCAGGGCAGTGTCAGCATCTCTCGTGCAAGACTGAGATACAAATAAGTAAAGAGCGAACATCAAAATATTCATTGTGGCCCCCACTGTCCTGAGATCCACTCAAAGCAGCTTTGTGAAAGTGCTGGAACATCAGGCACTCCTATAATAATATTAGAAGTGTTGTTTAGAGCTACTTAATATGTGCCATAAATCTTCATCCTATGTAACAGTACATTTTGTTTAGCAATATTACCTGGAAATTAGAAACTCAGCCATTGATTTTTAAAATGCCATGGGTCCAGAATTTCTTCACAACAGGATGCAAATAAACTCAAAGTAAATTAGTGCTTACCAGAGGGAAAAAGAGAACAGGATCTATATCCTAGGTAACATTAGACAACAAAAGATTAATAAAACCCTCACTTGAAAACTCTAATGGCCAAGGAACTAAAAAATGTACCCATAAAAGGTAATATTAATTGAGGAGCTGTGGGGAAATACACAGCTGGTACAGCACAAATGTATTTCCCTGCTTTCTGCAGCAGCATGGCTTGCTGCGCACACCCTGTGCTTCTGCGAGCTGGATTAGAGCTGTCTATTTAATGCACAGTCCCACGTTCTCTCAGGTCAGAGGAGACCATAGCTCATCCCACCTGGCATTCCACACAGCACAGCTCTGAATTCCACACATTTACCTCCTCCTTGCACCCAGCACCCTGATACAGGCAATGGTGTTTTGCCTTGGCCTCAGACAAAGTTCTTGGGCTCAGACAGAGCGTGGACGTGTTTCCTCTGAGGATGACTATACTCCATGGCTCAGAACATGTGCAAACACTTCTGTGTGGCTGCTTTCAAAAGACGCTGAGGTACCAGAATGGTGGAAACAAAGATTCCTGTTATCCCATTTTCTCGGGTCCTGGTTTTCAAATACGCTCTGCTGGTGGCACCAAAGCATCCAAGTCTGCTTCTGCTCTCACAGTAGAGTGCAACAGGCACAGACACCACACTGACACTTCCTGAAAGGGTTAAAGCATCACCGTGGGAAAGCGGGCTGCAGTGCTAAAAATAGAAAACTGTCACAAAAAAACCAAACCAAACCAAACCAAACAAAACAAAAAGTCGCACAAAAAAAACCCAACAAAAAAACCCCTTCAACTCATCTTTAATAAATCCGTTTATTCCAGGGTTTCATAGAAACTATATAGTTGAAATTGCTACAGGATAATTCCTTATAAGCTTTATAAGAGATGTTTCTGTCCCAGAGTCCCAGTACAAATCCTGGCAAGAGTATTGGAGATAACAGATTGGATGCCATGGAAACCGAGACAGACCTAATTTGAGCAGTAACCATTGCTGTTATTTATTTAATTCTGATAAGCCATCTAAATGTAGAATGACTAAAGGTTCCACTGTGCTAAAAATAGCAGCCTTGTAATATTTTAATTCGCAAATCACCCGTGTTTAACAATATTTTGGGCATCTGACATTTACATTTCTTGTGCACTTTTGAGAGCTCATCATTAATCTTGTTCTGTTTCATTCTGTAAGGAGGAGAAGGTGCCTTGTCCCTTCCTTCTAATATTAATTTTATACATGGAGGGTGCCTTCCATCAGCCCAGGCTTCCCATGGGAGAGTGGGAGCTTGGAGGTTCCTGCTGCCCTCTTGTCCTCCTCCAAGCTTAAAGAACATGTTTGAAAGAAGGCAGAACTGGGCCACAGGAACCAAATTTTCCTTCTCTAGATGGTACCAAGGATCTTCTGTGATTGTTTGATCTCAATAATTCCACAAATAAAGTGCCTCCTGAGGCACGTCACTTCCGAGCTGGCTGATAGCTCCTCTCTGCTCTTGTGACCCTGCCTCCATTTCCAGAGCTGGAGATGCAAAAACCTACAGGTATAAATTTGCAATTTCTGTGGCTTTGGGATTTTAGCGTACTTCCAAAATGCCTGGAAACAGAGGAGAAACTGCCTTTGGGATGTCAGTATCACAGATGGACCAAATTTAATTTCCTCCTGTCTCTGGCTGTTTCTCCCCTTGTAATCTTCACTGTTTCCATAGCAGGAATAACTCCTCCATTTCTCCACGGGTCTGGATTTTAACCTTAAAGTGTGAATGCAGCTGTATTCCCCGGGAGGTTGTACACAGCATGTACGACAAATAAAATCCTAGATGTGTATTTGTTCTCAGGAATCCTCTGCTTCTTGGTCTCCTGCCTCCAGAGGGACCATGGAGAGCTCTGTTCTGGTTCCTCAGGGCACAATCCCTCTTGTCAGGAAGGTCCAGCTGCCTGAGCATCTCTCCACGTCACACCCTCCTCAGAAACCCCCCTGTTCTGACACCTGTCTCAGTTTTTCGTTTTCCCACCTTTGGGGCTGGGCGTTGCTGCTGGCAGCACTGTGCTGTCCAGAGCAACCCAAAGCATCCTGTGGGCTAAAGAGGCCACGAGCCTCCTCTAGCCAGTGAAACCAAAGAGTGCCGATGGCATCAATGCAGCAGTGCCAGGGGGAAGCTGGTAAAGATCCTGGCACTTAATGGGAGTCAGGGTTTGGTAGAGAAAGGAGGGAAATGACCAATATTGTGTTTCACTCCGCAGTCAGCTGCGCAGAGCCTTTCCTCCACAGCGCAGGGCTGAAGGGTGAGTTGTCAGTGTTGTTTTCTTCAACGCTTCAGAAGTAGGACTGCAAGAAAGATATTCTGGGCAAGAATCAGAATGAATAAGAGTTGCTTTCAGGATCTGTCACAACTAGAGTCAGCATATATTTAGCTTCCATTGCTCTGATTTAGAAACAGGGAGCAATGCTGGCATATTTATAGCCTTCAAAGACCTTTTTCAATGGATTGCAGCTACAGAGGTTCCTGCAGGTGTGGGCAGGAACTGATACTCCATATTAGTATACAGTGGTACACCAGTCAATCCATATGTGGCACAATAAGACTGGAATTATTTTGAATGAGCACAGGTTGCAATTACAGTGTTTTACCATTTCCCTGACTGTGCTACAGGATTCTTGCCAGTTAAAGGCTTTCATGGTTAGCAATTACTCACAGAAGTGGAGGGTTCATTCATCAGCTGGGGTTTAATCTCAAGCATGATATGACTGCACAGTGAATACTGCACAACATGCTGCTCATGTTATCTGGGTAAATGAGATCTTGATGGGCAGGCTCAGGATGAAGAATCTGATATGGTACTTCCTTCCAAAAACCCGAACAAGGTTTCTAACAACCAAGCTGTAGCTGTTACAGAAACCCTTTCCAGTCCAACTTTCCCAAAAGCAAAAGTTGTGGGGGGTAGAGGGCATGTGTGATCTCATATCCTGGTCACCTCTCTTTTCTAATCTGCAGAGATGTTCATTTTCTGAAGTGTACCCAAAGGCTGCTTTTCATGAAGGAAATCTGTCCTGAGTTAGTTATCCAACTAACAGCAAGAAGTAGCTGCTGAAAGGATTTTTATTCAGACAGTCTCACAGCGCAATAAAACACTGATTATTCATAGATAATAGGAAGATGTTGAATAATTTCAAACTGAGATTTCACATAATAGGTATCTCGGACTGTCTATATTTAGCCTCCCAAATCTATATTTAAACCCCTACGTAAAAATGGCCAAAAGGAAATCAGCCATTTGGAGCTGGTTGTTACAGCTCGTATTATTATCGGTATGAATTTGTTGGTACCATTTTATTTTACCTTTCTCTTTCTAATCCTCCTCCTCTCTGATCCTAAGCTTATTTCCCACTGTCTTCTCTGCCTTTTAATAAGGACATGTGAAAACAGCACTTGGCTTGGCAGGTACTTGGACATCAGCACCTCCAAAAGACTTTGAACAATACTCAAAAATTTCAGTGACCCTAAAATGTTGATATGGTCCCATTGTCCATCTCCTCCCTTCTCTGGAGAGCCCATCCACCACTGACCCATCTGTACTGACACCCCAAGATACCAGCGGAGAACATGGGTGGCCTATTCACCAATTCATTGAATTAAATGTAATACTGTGTCCTAAATTTAAATAGACAGATCTGTGACTCTGTGGACTTGGAGGGACTTGTCTGAACACATGTGTGCACGCAAGATGAGAACACTGTCACCAACACTCTGCTGTTCAGCACCAAAACCTTTGGCCACCCATTCCCTGCTTCAAAGCTGAAGCAATTCCAGCAATCACAGCAGAGGACATGGGAAGAAATGGCTAATTCTCTTTAATTCTTGAGCTGCCCTTGACATTCAGCAGAAAGACATGAGTGTACTGAAATAAGTGTAAATAAGACTAACGCATCAAGAGAATTGCTCCTAAAATTGAAAAATGAAGTCATCTGCTGACAGCTCTCTGTTCTCTCCACACAGAGTCGTGGCAGGGCCACTGTGACTGCAGCCACAGTTGAATCAGCTTTTTCATTATCACCTGCCATTTTCTAGGATTTATATCTTGGCCATTAAAAAAAAAAAAAAAAAGAGTTCTTGGCTGAAATTTCCACAGAAGCTCCTTGGGCCTGACTACACCTCTGTACTCCACCTGGTCCTGTCAGCTGTTCCTGCCCAGCATGAGGGTGAAACACTCCAG
>JANEHK010000051.1:773843-843107 GCA_025960845.1 Tachycineta bicolor
AAAACAAAACAAAACAAAACAAAACAAAACAAAAAAAAGCCCCCCCACACACACCAAAAAAACCCAAAACCAAAACCAACCAACCAAACAAAAAAAACCCAAAACAAAACAACAACAACAAAAAAAAAACACACACAAGGAAAAGAAAGAGTTCTTGGCTGAAATTTCCACAGAAGCTCCTTGGGCCTGACCACACCTCTGTACTCCACTTGGTCCTGTCAGCTGTTCCTGCCCAGCATGAGGGTGAAACACTCCAGCATGGAATCACTGCCCATTGAATCACTTTGCACAACCAGGGCTGACACCTCAAGGGGCACGAGACAGACAATCTATTCCTGCAAAACTGCTGCTGTAGCTGAATATGACTTTCAACCACCTGCCAGAGCTGCAGATATTTGAGTTAGCTTCCAGGAATGATGTCTGGCAAATGCCACCCCTGCTGTGCTGGGTAGCTGTGTCACAGAATCAGGTGTGTTATGACCTGAAATCACAACTGTTGGGTTTGCAGTCGAGTGTTTGCCCGTAAAGTCAGCTCTGAAGGGATTTACTGTGTGTTTGCCTCCTGCTTGCAGCAGACAGGCAGGCTGACAGCTCCTTTGCCATGCAGTATTCACAGAGCTACTACCGGCTTTTAGAAGCTCTTTGTAACACATTATCCGGCTGCACAGGATAGATCTTCTGAAGAGATTATTCAGTGCCTATCAGCTCAGCCACAGGAAGATGCACCTTTCATCCAAAGAGGGAGCAGAAGAGCAGCAGAGTGCACATCTGCTGCCTCGTTCCCACCCTCAGGAGCACAGGGAGGTTTAGCTCAAGATTTATGTTGAAGTTCTCCAGCTGGCTCCAAGTCAGACCACAGACTCTCTGCATTCCATCAGCTGCCACCAAATGTGAGAGCCACCAAATATCAGAGTGCGAGTTACACCGAAGCTTCACATTAATCACAGCTCTGCACTGCCAGACCTGCTGCTAAAGCATCTACTCACAGAGATGCTCCTAGAAACCAGTTCATTTGACAAGTTCATTTTATACTCCTAATTCACATCCTACAAGCAGGTTTTGCCCAGTAGCAGCATGTAACAAATACAGTTTGGAGTGGCATAAATTAAACTCTCTTCAGCAGTTCACTGAACAGGTCAGCGTGGTCCTTCTTGGTGGTACAGGAGCATTACATGACCAGCTTGTGGCCAGGCTCCCCAGAGGCTGCCCTGGCATGGAGAGAGCATTTTTCCAGAGCTGTTTCTCCATCCCTACCTGCACACATCAGCTCACCCGTGTCCTGTGGGCCTGCAGGAGCCTTGGGAAGCAGCGACAGCACCTGTCCTGTCTGCTGTCCTGGGCATCCCTGTGCTGGGGGACTTTCACGTCTTTCTACCTCTGGCACAGCTGAGGTCTTTAAGAACAACCTTGTTTGGTGTTGTTTACTCACAGCCTTAATCAGCTTTGTGTTTTCACTGCTTTCTTTGTACCGTTTTTCCCCCAAAGGAGAAGCATTTAACCTGCTGGTTCTCATGCAGTAGCCCTGAGTTTTCTACATTTTGTTCACTTCCTTCCTATGTCCTCTCCTGCCTCATGAAGCCTTCAGAAGTACATCCCTTCCCCTATGGCTGCTTCTTTTCCTCCTGTACTCTATTGTGGCTCTCACTTACCTTCCAGTGACATTCAAATGGGACTGCCCTGCTGGCAGGAAAATCCACACTCACAACATAACAAACGATTTACCAGTCTTCAGAGACTGGATTTAGTTGGGGTTTTTTATGCTGAAGAAATTGAAGAGAAACAAAGATAAAATTTTAGACCTTAGAATATGTTCAGGTAAATGGTGCACATGTAATTTTGATGAGAAAACACCTCACAGAAACTATTTATGTGAATGCTGAGTGTTCCTCAATGAGAAATGTAATTCATCTTTTCTCTGGTTTCTCCTAGCTGGAACTAAATATTGCCATTGGGATATTTTATGTTACACGGAAGAATTAGTTTAAGTCTCAATGGGAGGCTTCAACATAGCAAAATACTTAAGCCCTTGTGTAACTTTAAAAGGACACGAATAGTCCCACTGAAGTCAATGGGATTTAATACACATACTTTAGAGCCAAGTTGAATCTGGGCCTGAACAAATGTTGGTTTCATCTTACAGAATTGTGTGACCTGATACCCTACTTCCAGCCACAGCCCAGCTCTGCTGACTGCTCTCCATTCTGCACACTCAAATTCTGTCTCACATGCAGCTCAACAGCACCCAATTTTCAAAAAAATCACATTCCCCAGGCATCTTATCTTTTTACCTACTCTATTAGAAATAGCACTTGATATGGTTGTTATAAAACGAGATTCCAGGGGAAAGTATTTGTCAGTCCACTTGTTTCATGCCTTTGTCAGTCAGTAATGTATCACCGCTGCCATTCTGTGGTGGGCCCTCCTCCCTGTACCTGATAGCTCTTCCTCTCCCACAGGTTTTTCCTGTCACCAGCAGGTCCCTGACAGCAGCAGGAGGCACAGCAAGGAATTTTAGCATGAACAGGGCACTGTGAGGACAGGAACTCTGCAAGTGGAAGTTGCATCTGCAGGGGCAGATGTGGGTCTCATCTCATTCCTGGGCTGGCACTGGTCCTGCTGGGAGCCTGCACACCGTGCTGGGTGCTGCTGAGGAGAGGAGGTTAAGGACAGGGCACCAGTCAGGGTCCTGGCACTGCAATCCCTCAGCCCCAGTGTCCCTGCCTCCCTCTCAGCCCAGGGGGGCGTTGGGCAGAGCCAGTGCTGGGTCAGCAGAGGCTGCAGCACACCCACATCCCTCCTGGGTATCCCTGCCCCAAGCAGCCTGTCTGACTGTAGGGACAGGGAGGAGGAGTGTGGGACAGGACACCTGCTCCATACACTGGCGTCACGCTGAGTCCAAATTCTTGTCATCCAAGTCACAACTGAGCCTCACATTTTAGCAGGTACAGGTCCAAGGGCTATAAATACCTTTAAAAATGGGGAGGAGGAGATGAACTCTCTCCCAAGGAGAGCAGAGAAGATGTGATTTAAATACTTAACTCTCCTTGTCTTGGAAAGGGTTAGTTTAATCTGCGATAGGATTTTTTCTTTTGGTGAAGTTTCTCTGTACCCTTCAAATCAGCAGCATCAGGGAGAAGTTTAACCATGGACAACAGGATATCACAGCTGTGTCAAACAAGAGGCTTCATCCTTTCCCTATGCAGGAGGTTTTCCAAGTTTCTGATACCAAAAAGGGAACAGGCAAGCTGAGCAAACCTGTTTGCTTGCCAATTTAAGGATTACAATTCAACTGAATGCTATGGCTCTGTGCACCAAAGCAACTGAAATATTGACAAGGCTACTTCCAGGACTGATAGTGTTGCTAAAAAAATCCTGCAGTAAATAGGGCAATTGACTGGAAGCTAAAATGGGGAATGCTTTCTGGGCTAAAAATTCTTTCAGATATATTTATTAATTCATTATTCAATGATGACGTGCACAGTGCTGCGTACATTTAAACATGAGACACTGCTGTAAACTGCTTCTTGAATTTCTGATTTGCTTAAAATATTTAGTTCATTTTCATGTTAATTAAGGAGCAGTCAAGAAGGGAAGCCATGTATGTGTGTGTCTTGGAGAGGAAGAACAGATCGTCTCATTGAAAGGAGACTTGCCCCTTTCACCTTTCTCCTTAGCCAAAATCTTACATGACCCTATAAATGCCCTTGTGTATTTTAGCCGTTTGAAGTAATCACAGCTACAGGACAGCACAGCCAGCATAGGTCAATGGGTGAGGGATGTCAGCCGTGCTCAAGAATTAGAGGTAAGGTACAAAATGGAGTGTCACAGCTGTCCAAAGGAAATCAAGCTGCTTGGAGCCTGCTGTGTTCCAAGCTAGAGTCTTTTGCTACTTCAGTAGTGATAATTATACATCTGGCAGTGAGGATTTCAGCACAGAAGCAGCTCTCCAGTCATTCCTCGGTTGCAATTGTGACTGGAGGATGCCAGAGCTGGCTGTCCAGCTGGGAAACAGCAGGGCTTGCCAAAAAGATCAAAAGCCTAATCTTTCTGAACACTGTGATATTCTTAGTTTTGAGTTCCAGGTTTTGGGGGCTCAGGATTTTCATCTCTCTGTTTCAACTCTCCATCTGTTTGCCACCCCACCCACCTTCTTCCTCAGGCAACAAATAAAGTCATCCACACTCAGGGAAGAATGAGGGGCTGGCAGCCACAACCCAAATCCCAAATTTTGTTATTACAGTTGTGTTTGGACCCATGCCAATAATAAAGTAGCATTCGTTTAGACAGTGGGTTTCCATTTGGGTTTCCAAGGCTGTTTCAGACAAATGCTCCTCACTGGCTGACAGAAGGAGATTGACCGCAGCAGATCTGCCTGGAGCCTTTTACAACGTGGGAACTGCAGTCCAAAGGACTGACAGAGACAGGACAGATCCCATTTCATTTTACCCATCAGCCTGAAAGCAATTTTCAAAATGTTGCCCAGAAAATGCTGCCGAGAGAAATAAGTGAAACAGGTAAACTAGAAGAGAATGATGACTGGGAAAGCAGCATTGGAGAGAACACTGCCCCAAGAAAATCTCCCTTTGCAAATACATCTTCTGGCATTTCACAGTTCAAATGAAAGTACAAGCAGAGCTACCTCAAGAGATTTCTCTGCAGTGAACATGTACAAAGAGACTCCAGAGACTACACAGGCACTTGCATCTTCCTAGATTACTGCAATTCTGGAGCACTTTGCAAATATGAAATGGATCTGGATGACTTTTCCCACCTGCATAAGTTTTACGAGCAATTTCATTGCTTTGTCCTGCTTTACTATTCTGTTTTCAGTGACAACACCAGCAACACTTTACTGATACCTAGTCCTCTACACAAAAAAACATAGGCTGAAAGGAGTTCTCCTTCTAGAACACGCCTGACTCATCCTGGTGAGTCAGGCTATCATTCATTCCAGTGTGTCTGATAGCTTTGAGTCTCCAACTTTGGATGGGTGCACAGATCTTTTAGTTGTCAAGTGCCAGAAGTTAACCCTCTACCCACTCTTTAAAAACTGTAATGACCTTCTAAAAGCAGCGTGAACCAGGACCTGACACGCCTTTGGGAGCTGTGACCAGTTCTTGTCTTCCCTGGGATCTGCAGACCATTGTGAGCTGTGGAAGTGCGTCTGTTTGCACAGGAACTCCGAAAGTACTTAGTATCCAGAGCTCATCATTTCAGCTCTGATTCTTCTCTCCAGTCTCCAAATAACCATCATATGATCCACCAGAAAAGCTGCCTCACTGCCACCCACCAACACTGACCCAACTCTGAACCTCAGGGATTTCACTGCACTTTCAGTTTGCTGGTGCTGTTCTGCCGGCTGAAATTTGTCGCTGCAAATTGCATTTGAGAAGATGTGCAAATATTTTAGGTGTGCAATGAACATGCTGTAGATGAAAAATTACAAAGCAGAAAAGGAATAGCTGGCTATAAAGCATGGATTCAATGTTGAATTAAAAAGTCTAATAAAGTGGCAGCCACCATCATGAGACACAGACATCTGATTCACTCTGCCAGCAACTCAAAGAAATATTTATGTGGTATTTATCTTACCCTATTCATCAGCTCCCATCAAATCAAGAACATCCCTGCACTGCAGACTCTCTATCCTTAAAATAAAGCTGTGAGAATTGAAAGGCTAAAGAGATGAAAGTTATATTATGGATAAAGTAGAAATGTATGTTAATAACCCATGTATGCAGAACTTCCAGTGCACTTTTGCAAACAGTGTTCTGCAGTCAGGCAGCAATGAGTGACACAAGGTATGATGCAATAAGCATGTGGGGAAAGCACTCGGCAATGTTTTAATAAGTATCTTCCTATGAAAGTATGATCCTGATTTTTAAAGTGATCTGACTAGTGCAATGCCAGAGAATAGTCTGGGCTCATTCTCCTGATGTTCCTGGGGTACCCTGGCCCTGTCCTGCCTCTGGGCCAAGGCAGGGATGCTGGTGCTTGGCAGGGAGTCTACCCCAAATTCCCTTCCCTCACCTGGGATGCTCCTCACTTGTATTCACTAAAAGGTTGAGCTTTTAGAAGTGGCACAGCCCTGTGCTGTGCTTTTTCTGGAGTAGGCATTTTGTTTGTGCCCTGATAGGTCTGTGGAGCTGCAGATCCGGCTGATTGCCTGGACGGTGAAGGCATTAACAGTTCTCTTCTCTGAACCCTTGCCTGTGAGTTTGGGTCTCACAGTGAGCAGAGGCTTGCACAGACAGCAGCAGGTGTCACATCCTCTGCCTGTCTCCACAGCAGCTCTTGGTAGACAGCCTTGACTTGGATCTTTACAGGAATATGAAAAAATTTAAGGATTCACCTTTCCCAAAGTATAAAATTCAGAGCTCCTTCACAAGTCCTTACCTACAGCTTCAAACCTTTCCGCAACCAGGTGTAATCTGGTTCATCACAGCTGGAAGAGTTGATGTTTCCATTTCTCTGGAACAGGGAAAGGAGAAGGCTAAAGAAAAGCCAAGGGAACACAGGATGCACCCTGAGCCTGACAGATCCTGAAAGGATTTGGGAGCCTAACTGGCAGCACTCCCATTTCACACAGCCTCCAGTGACTCCAGCAAAGGAGTCCTCAGCTCAGGACACCTGCAGGGCTGTGTGGAGACCAAAGCTACATAGCAGGAGGCTCCAGCCATTTTCACCACCTGCAATCAGAGTTGTCTGGGACAAATTCCCCTTCTAGCTCAGTACTTTCACCACTCTCTAGGGAGAAGATAATTCGGGAATTTTGCCTAGAGAATGTTTCCCAAAATCTAACTGTAGTAGCTAACCCCTAGAATTATTTTTCTCCTCCTCAGCCTTGGTTTTGGACCAGGACCATTTGAGTCTGCTGTCTTAGAGGCTTTTCCATGCATTTTTCTGACAGACATTAGCTAAGCCTTGCATTTCCTTCTCCTGTCTGTTCTGTGTGGAGGAGCCAAAGGCTCAGTCTGTGGCCATCACTACATGATTTTTACCTCTGGAAGTACCAAGCTGAACAGCCACATTCAGAGGTGTTGAAATGAGATTCACAGAGGCATTTGCTTAATGAGTTTGATGGAGCAAGTATGAGACAGGCAGATGGGTTTTGAAGTCTGCTCCTCTAATGGATGAAAAGGTGCTGGAATCTGGCTGGTTTGAATCAGAGAGAATAAAACAGACTGTAAATATGAGTGTGAATGAGTGATTGGCCTGTCTCTTTCCTACATAAAAATACCATTAGCTCATTTCATGTGCCACATGTTATTTACTGAGCAGGTCACTGGAAAGCCTGTGTTCTCCACCCAAAATTCTGCTGCTAATGCACAAATCCTTTTTTCCAGAGGGTAGAGTGATGCAGGAGTGGCTCCTCCCAGCATAGGGGAGAGCACTGTTAGGAGGGCAAACATCTGTTTCATCTGCAGTGGCAGCAGGCAAACAGCTTCTACCGGCACCTGAAACCTCCCAAAGCAGCAGCAGACCCGAAGCCAGCAGAGGTGTTGGTGCCTCTGAGCCCATCTGTGCCCTGTTCATGCAGCAGGGCTGTCCCACTAGCCCTGTGAGAATGAAGGTGGGCAGAGCTGCAGACCTCCGCCTCTCAGAGACCCACCCTGCCACGGGCAGTCAGTCAGACAGGGAGCCTGGTGCCCAAGTCAGACACGTCAGGCACATGATGGCTTCTGCAGCACCCAGAGCAGCACCAGGAGCTGCCGTGGCCACTGGATTCACTCCCAGCTAAGCTGTGCTGGCACAAAACCAGCTCCCCAAGACAAGGCCTCTGCTCTGCCTGCTGCTCACAGGCAGGCTGGGAGGGATGGGCAGGCAGGATCCTGCTCAGTAAACATGGCCTTAGCTTCCAGTGCTTGATAAGGGAACATAAGGAATAAAAATAGGTAGAGAGCCCTCAGGTAAAGGAAGAAAAGTGAACACTATACCTGTTTGTGAAAATGCTTTTGCTGTAAAATAATATTTTTCGAGCACATTGGCAGCAGTTTCTTTGGGAAAAAAAAACAAAAAACCACACACCCAAACAACAACAACAACACTAACAACAAAAAGACAAAACAAAAACAAAAACAAAAAACCAAACAAAAACAAAAAAACCCACCACCACACCAGGTGAAAAAAAAAAAAACAAAACAAAACACCCAGCAAACTAAAGGAATGGACAATTTTTGGAAAGATAATTAAACATGAGGTCAAAACTTATCTTGGAAGCAGGACAGCAATCACTTAGCCTCGATGCTTGAGAACAGCCCTGAAAACTATTTATGCAGCATCCTTCTGGGCAGTCTGAGCTTTCCTTTTCCCATTCCAGTGGCTCCTGTCCATCCCTCCCCAGGCCATCCATGAACAGTGGAGGCTGACTGAGGAGCAAAGAGGAGAATGGGAAAGAGGAACCACCACAGGAGGAACAACCGGCAGTCACACTGCCATAAACACTCGTTAATTAGTCCTGCTACCCTGAGATATCACTGGAGTCATTGAAATCATTACAATATTGGGGACGGTGGTACATTTTGGACCCTGTTTGGAGGCCTCAAGGCTGGGCGTTGTGGCTCTACATGGAAGTGAAACAATCCAACTCCCCTCTATACTGCACAGAGGAATCTATAAGAATCACCCCATGCTAACAAGCCAGAGCTGAGCCCTCACATTTGTCTTATTCACAAGGAAGCTTCAGCTTCCCCCTGAAAGAGACACACATCACAGCTCTGACCTCGAGGGAAGGAGTGCAAAAGAGATGCTCTCCTGACAGTGAATGTTGAAGAGGGAGCACAGGCAGCAGGTAGGGAGTGCTCTGTGGCAAGGAGGCTGAGGCAGCCCCAGAACCTCTCCCATGCTGTTGGAAAAACCCTTTTCTGACCCACCCATGGGGCTCCTGAGAGGCATTTTAAAGACTTCTATTCCATTTTCAGTCCCATGAGAAGGGTGAGATGGTGCAGATGTTACGATTCACACCATCACAATCAGAAGCCAAACTATCTCCTAATTACTATCCATTATAAGTGTTTTTTGGCCTGTCAGCTTTTGCCACACAATGCTGTGAATGCCTTAAAAGCCAATCATCTAAAATTACCCCTCGTGGGTCTTGCTATAATACATCTTTCATAGTTCTGTTTCTCCAGAGTATCTGGTCTGTTTGCAAGGCCATCATTTGAAACTTGTTTCCAGATCCATTTCTCTCTCAGCAATGTCTGTTCTATCCCATGGCATTTCTAAGTCAGCGCACTATCTCCGAGTTTGCACACAGATGCACAAGACTGTGTGAGCCTTCTGCCAGGCTTTGGGATTATCTACAAATCCATTTCCCACGCTGTGCTCCCCAGGCCCCTCCAGCAGCCCTCAAGCTCGGCTCACAGGTGCTGCCAGTCACAGAGAAAGCTGTGAACCCCAGCCTCTGCAGGGCAGCACAGGGAAGGGGTGTTATGCCAAGAAAAGCAGGCAGGATGATTCAGAGTTGCTTTTAAACTACAGGCTTCCTTCAAAGTGCCAGCCATCTGCAGCCACACGGGCTGCAAGACAAGCGCCTAGGGGAGACAACTCAGTTTCTTTACTAAATGAAGTGGAAGAGGCACCTTACTCACTCTCACCCGCTGTAATTGCTGCTGTTTTCATCAACTTTCAGGCCTGAATGTTGAATAAGAAATAGAGTTCCTACTTCAAAAGCATCCTTGGCTCGTCGCTCAGTGCAAAGACAATGCGATACAGAAAAAAATCTAAAGCTTTGATGGAGCAGATTGCTGAAGATGCTGATTGCCTCTCACAGAGAACACAGGGCAGGACGGGTTTCTGTCTCCAAGACACTGCTGAAAACACACAATTTTCTCCAGACTCTTACATTTCAGGCCTTCAGACAGATTACTGGGACTAATTCAGAGGGGTCTTGGGACTCTTCCCCTGGCATGGGGTACACTAATTGCCATGAAAGAATTGCTTTGAAATTCTGACCTAAACTGCACAGCAGGAGCCACAGGTCATCCCAACGCATCGTTTTTTAATTCTACATCAATGCTAAACGCATCTAGAATTCTGCAGCAATGTTAGTTGATCATGACCTCTGTTATTGTCCCAGTGACCAGTCACTCATATTTCTTGAGTGAAGAGGCTTCTTTTCAACTTCCAGGATGTGATTAGAGCTTTATATGCTCTATTGAAAGGGCTCCCCTTACAACCTTTTGTTCCAAATGTGGAGAGTTCAGACTCACCTTGATTAACACAAAACTGTTACTTTTAATAGCTAAGCAAATGGCTCAGGTTTCTCACAACAAGGCATGTTATAATGAATCCAGCTGTGATTTTTGTAAACCTTCTTAGAGGGGGCCCTGATTAACCCCAAAGCTTTTTGAACTGCTGGCCTAGACGGGCTCTTTGTACAGCAATTATTGCACAGAGGCTCTGTTCCCTCTCCAAAGGATATCTAATCGAGGACCACACTCATATTTTGGCTAGAGGAGAACTCATATTTTTTATTTTTTCCCCGTGGCCATCCTTTGCCCTCTCTCCCTGTGACCTGTTTTGTGGGCTGGAATCTCCTGCCAGTGCCATTTCTAGTCTGCTGATTTGCATCATGCAAAGGGAGAAAAGGTGAGCTCTTTGGAGAGCACCCACTGTGCCAGCAGCTGATAGTGGTCATTTTGAGGATCATTAGTTAGACCATTTTAAATCCCTCTAACACGCACTTTATTCCTTTTTGTGCTCTCTAGTTACTTAATGTGAAGGGCTCTCAGATACAAAATTATCTCTTTTGCTGAAGTCAATATATATAAATATATATTCTGCTGTATCAACCCAAGTGTTTTCATCAACTAAACTTGTAAATTCACCTCAAAATATAACACTGAGCTCCTTCAAATAGATTACATTTCCCTTAGCCCACAATGGTAGGAAGGAAGAAATTTTTTCCTTCCATAATTCACTACTTGATGTAATTCTTTGAGATTTCTTTCAGATAACATAAACAATCCATAAAATTTGTGATTCTCTGCATACATTCAAAACCCAGCAGGTTTAGTCACTGTTCTATTTGCATTAGCTTGAAGCATAAACACCAAAGACTTAAAAGAATCTCTATTCGAAGCAGGTAAAAAAAAAGGCAGAAAAAGAAAACAGCAACAAAAATAACTCCTTCCTCTGCATCCTAATGCAAACCTAAATTCATTTTTATTTTAAGGGGCTGCTTGTTTTCTGCTTTTAAATGTACCAGAGAGGCTATAGGACAGAAGACTACAGAGGTCTGCCATATTCTATGTAATGGAAAAGAGAGAAACGTTTGAGGCTCTTGACAGATTATTCACACATTTAAGCACCAGCAGAATCAAGATGCATCAAATTTGCAGGATGGGAAAAACAACAGCTTCTTTTCAGAAGGACTTGTTTCAGTTCAAAGTTTCCTCTCATCAGCAATAATTAACCAGCAATGAGATTGATCATGTCATTCAGATTGTACAGAACATTTGCATCTCCTCAAGTGTGTGAGAAACTGCTCCAGGAAGATCTCTCCTAGAATAAATCTTTTATCAGACTCTGATGCTGTTTCTGCTCCTAGAGGTGAATCAGCAACCAGCTCAGCTCACCGAGATTATATTCCTACAGCTGAGGAGCAAAGGCCTGAATGACATGCAATCAGCTCCTCTTAAAGATCAAAAGAGACTGAGGTGCTCTGGGGCTCCGGCAAAATCAAAGAGCTGTGTTCCCATTTTTGCTTAGTTCCACGTGTTGCCTGCAAGGACTTGGACCACTGCTCTAGCTGGGTGTGGGTCTTTCCACCCAAAAACCTGTTCCCTTAATGGCCACAGAGCAGTAGCCCAGATAAACCTTGCACTTTGTGATCAGAGGTACAGATTTGGCCCCTTCCACCCCAGTCCCAGGTTGTCTGCTGTCTCCTCCAGTTGCTTTTAGCAGGTTTTACTTTAAAGCTTTTCTTTTTTTTTTTTTTTTTTTTTTAACCACTTTTTCCACGCCTGTCCCCTATCCCTGCTGCTACTGAGCAGTTTCCAAAATCTTCTCTTACTCTTAGGTGAGGAACTCGCCTTTAAATCCTAGACCCTGTTTATTTATCAACGCTTTATACTCTTCTGCTCTGAAATCACTGTTCCCTTCCTATTGTAGCACACAAAATTAGGATTTAAAAAAGCCAAACCACAACAGAACCCCAACAAGATCTTGTCTCAGTCTTGTAGGATGTTGTCATGGGTTAGTACAGTTTAGTTTTTAGTTATAAAAGAATGTAAAATAATTCTCCAGGTCAGGACCTGGGAATTGCTTTGGAAGAGACAGAGACCTATCAGAGAGTTAGTTAGAATATTGACATCTACTCTGACCATTGAAATTGTTGGCTGCGACTTTGGGAAGTACCATATAAAACCTCTTGATTTCCTGTAGCTGGGTCCTTTTGTTTCTTCCTTTGGCCAGAGAGAGACAGGTAACATCGAGCTGGGCCTGCTGCTCCCCCCTTTTTGGCGGGGGGAAGCTGGCCTGAGGCCTGGCCGGATTCCATCGGCTCTGGGTGAAGCGAGGAGAAAGAGAAATTGCTGTTTTGTAACAGTTACTTTCTTCAAACTTCCTCAGAGCAGAGAAAAATCTCTGCCGGGTCCCTGATGGGAGCTATGGGCGCCATTTGGGCCGAGGCCACCCCAATTTGCATTGAGGGGTGAGCTAAGAAGGCATTGATGATCTTGCCTGAGTTTTTTTCCTAGACTGCCTGAGTGCTCCAGTTTCTAATGTTTCTGCGTGAGTTTTTCCTTATCAGCTTGGCCTTGAACATCTAACACTACGAGCTACAGAGAGTGAAACACAAAAACTCTGAGCAGATTTAACTCTTTCTTAGCAACATGAAGCTTCCAGAGCTTGGCCCTTCTCTGAGAGAGAAAGGAAGGACAAAGTGAACATAAAGAACAACAGCATGAAGTCAGTAGCAAGAGTGAAAAGACTATTAAGACAGAGGGTTGAAGAGTTGGTTGTTCTATTCTTACTTGAGCCATAGAAATGAACTCTATATTTAGGTCATTCCTGTAAATCATGGGAAAGATATGCATTTGGGGAGATGAATGTTTTTCGTATAAATTTAAGCAAAGGTGTTTGTGATGGACTAAGTAATATCCTGTAAGATGCTTGAACAGAGATAAAGGTGAGAAGTCCCCTGCACTAGTGAAGAAGTAAGAAGGTATCTCTGTACCTTGAAGTGAACAATCCTTTGCTTTGGAGTAATTCATCTTTAAAAAGTGACACCCCAGTATGCAAAAGTCTAAGACCCATGACCCATAAGCAGCTTGGGAAACTGCTCCTGGGAGGGTCACAAAGGCAGGTTTCTCTGGGCGGTTGTTTTTGTGACAGTTTAAAATCCACAAGAGAACTGTTCTAAGTTGTCAGTGGGATCCAGGACTCAAAAGAATACTCTTCCCCTAATGAATTGGTAAAAGACTATTGTCAGATAGTGAAACTGACTGAAAATTACAAGTTTTGTCTCTTTATGTTGTTTTGTAAGAAAGTGAACAGTTTGTAAAGAGAGGGAAAAGTTTTTTTTGAAGTTTCATTCCATTTTAGTTTTTTTTCCAACTTTCTGTTTTTCTATTCTTTTAGTGTATATTAATAAATTATTTGTTAATTTTAAGGTGGTTTTTCTCCTAGTCTCTCTCTCACAAAAAGTGTAAGTACCAAGACCAAAATTTAGTGAATGTGAAACCATTACATTGAGTGATGTTTCTGCCCGGTTTAAAATTAAACCTATGACAGATGTCTCCAACCTGCAAGCTACAAACACACTGGCAAGATTTGCTCTTTTCTGTAGTTAGGTATTTTGTAACTTTTAAGAGGAAATGAGAAGGAAAAACTGAATGGACATGAAAAATAAAGATCTGCACCAGCTCATCTTGCTCAGGCTTCTACAGAGCCTGTGCTGGCGAAAAGGTGTTATTCCGATTTAACTCTGAATAAATTGCCTTCAGGATGGCTCTTTCTCCAGATAAAGACAAAGCTTCCCCCATCCCCAGGCAGGACGGTGGTGGTGGCTTTGCAGGAAGCTGCCTGCGGAGGAAATCCGCAGCCAGATCTTTCCCCGCTGGAGCACACGGAGAGCTGAGAGACAGGACTGGGAACGTGGGGAGGGTGTCTGCAGGAGTGCTTAGGCTGTCTGACTGGGAGCAAGTAAAAATCCCAGCAGTATTTAAAGCCCTCAGAGGTGGGATGTGATACATGAACCACAGGGCTACACACGGTTTCCCACAATGAAATTCTTTCCCAAATTACTCCACTTCTGGTATATTTTAGCTATAGTGACACACTTTTTTTTTGTTTCTGATGAGTTTGTCAGTGTTTAGAGCAAAAATGAAGGCACAAATGGCATTTAGAACTTTAACTAGACAGATTAGAATCATTAATTAAAATGCATTAGATTTCAGGTACGATAATTTATTTTCCTTCATTCTGCCATCAGCAATTTGCTGCCACCTTATCTTTTCCATGAAGCCTGACTGCAGCAGCCCTTCTAGCAGAGGGCTTAGCTCCCAGAATCCAGGGCCTTCTGGCACCAGAGAGGATGGAGCTGGGCCCTTCAGATGGGAGGGGGGGGTGACTTCTGGAGCTGAAATAGCAGGTTTTGGAGGGGGGACATTGTGTAGTTTGAAATCCTATTCAATAATCATATCTTGCTTCTGTTAACTACTCTGTAGAGAACTCTTTGAAAGTTTTAAAGCGCCTTTTTTTTTTTTTTTTTTTTCCCTTTTCTTTTTAAGAAAGAAGAAGTACAGGTATTCGGGGAGAAAATGTTTCCTCAGATTTTCCAAACCTTAAGTTATTGTGCTCTGAGATCACAGCAGGCTGTTTCCTACCCAGCTAAAGGGAAAAACAGAACCTAAAATAGAACAATAAGCCCCCAAAGGTCCACAGTTATGAATGAAGAGCATGAAGCACATGAAAAACTCAATGTGGGGAGCAACTTGGTGGATCTGCCCTGAGAAATACCAGCACTGCTCCAACAGGGGCAAGCCATGAGAAAGAACCACAAAAATTTGCAAGGCAAAGGAGATTTAAAGGACGAAACAAACCCAAACCCTGGCTGTACTACAGAGAAGACAAAAGTGCTGATCATTTTTCCAAATGCTGTAATCTGAAGTGGCATTTTCTGTTCCTTTTTAATCAAATGGATTGTTTCCCTCCTTCGAATGGTGCTGAGCCTTTTAACATCGCTGCAGAGCCAAGACACTGCTAATAAATATTTAAAGTCTCAGAGCTTTAAGTGAAAGGAAGGATTTGTTGGATAATATTTCATTTCCTTTAAACTGTTTATTCACCATTAAAATTGAAAATTTTAATTTTATGGGGATTGCTCAGAAACTGATGTTCAGAAATTTCCACAAAAGACCCAAGAGTCAGGAAGGCAGTCTATATATAACCACCCTGAAAATAAACTTCAGTGAATAGGATGTAACTCAGATGAGATTTTCAGGTGTATTGTAAATTATCCACAGCCAGGCCATAGGTCAAAAGCATTTACTAGCATTGAGCTTCATTCCTCACATTAACCTAGCAGCAGTGTTTGACACCTGGAGCAGAGAACAGAGGTCTGCAGGTCAGTTTTGCTCACCTCCAGCCCTGGGGGGTTATTTATTTTGTGTACTCCTGTGCTGACAGAGCAGTTTTGTCTCCTGGCATTGCACTAGAGCAAATGATTAAATCCAGGAGGATCAACCCAAACTCTGGTGCCTACTTTGCACCAGAGAATGGAACACTCCCCTGCAAAGGGCCATGACAGATCTTCACATCAGCAGGCCCCTTCCAGCAGCAGGGAGGTGCCTGCCCTGTACACCAGTGAAAATCACCCCTCTGAAGCTCCCCTGGGTACCCCGCTGCCATCCTTCCTGACCTTTCAAAGCAGTGCCCCAGCAGTGCAGAAGAGTTTGGCTGCCTCTCCTGGTGAATTTGGCTGCAATTATTCTTCATAGCAGAGCTCTGCTGGCTCTGAGAACTGGCAAGTCAGAGCATCCATTAGTGAACACTGCTAGCAGGAGAAGCACTCCAGGGCACTGGGTCAGGGAACAGAAGAGAAAACCCAAGTAGGTCACATTTGCTAAAAACACCGATTCATTCTTAACTGTTCGTCATATCACACACCTCTGATGGGCCAGGGATTTCAGGAGAAAAAATTGCAGTGTCTCCCTCTGGAACCAGAGCTGTGGGCTCATTCATCACGTGTGTTGATGTGAGTGGACAGTGGAGACTGTGGAGTCCCTCTCTCATCATTTCCACTATCACTGCCTCTTGCAGCAGGTCCAAAGCCCTGGGAGAGCTCTCAGCATCTCCAGCTGTCTCTGAAGTTCATCAGCTGGAAGGGATGTTCTAAGCCCACATTTATTAAGTGGAGAACCAGCTTTGAGTGGCACTGCTTTGAATACCTGAGGCTCAGGGAGCTGGTTGGTGGTGTCAGTTAGGGATGCACAGCTTAGAAATATCCCCCTCTCTCCTCTGCACACCCTCCCCTTGGATCTTAGTGTTTATACCACAGAAAGTTCTGTTCCTAAAGGGCAAGAAAGCAAACTATGAGGAGGAGGAAGAAAGGGAGGTGGGAAAAGTGAATAGGACACAAGAATGCCCTGACACAAGGTGAAGATAAAAACTACAGATGAAATATGATTAAGGCAAAGAAAAGGAACAAGTGAATAGCCACAAATGTTGACTTAGAAAATGGGCAGAACAAGAATATTGAAAGTTATTACTTTAAGCTGTGTTAGGTGCAAGAGCTGTGGCTGTGGTGGGTTTGGATGTGCTGGTTTTGACTCATTTCACCCCAGTTTGAACTATCCAAAAATAAAGTTTGACGTATAATGTGATCTGTCAATTGAGGCTGCTTTTCTAGTTAACAGAAAAGGAGAGAAAGAGAGAGACACCTCCCTCCTCCAACAACAGGCATCAGAGTAAGGCACAGTGAACCCTCCCCTGTCAGTGAAGAAGGAATCAAAGCTCAGCTGGATGCTAGGCTGGGGCAGGGCAAGCCTCTGTCTCACACACGTGCCTGGCCTGACAGGGGTTGTATCATTTTATGCCAAGACACAGCAGCAGGTCAGATTTTCAGCTTATATTTAATTTAGCTCTTGCTCTGTACACTGATGTTTGAGGCTGGTGATCTACCTGACCCATCAAAACCTGCAAGAGCTGAGCTTCCTTTCATTGCTTTATCCAGAGTTTGAAGTGGAGATGATGAATTCTACATTTAGAGTGGCTTCAGCCACATGCTGTGTCTACCTGTGCTTGCACTCTGCTTTCTGAAAAGATGATGACCAAACCAAATCCAGATTTCCTTTTAATCTGGCCTATTTTAAATCAAACTGCAAAGAAAGATAGGAAAGCTGCTACTGTGAAACGTGCTGCTCCATGAATTAGTAATTGTGTTTATCTTCTACACTGGGGATTTTTTGCCTGTGTTGCTGTTTTCTTACTGCCACGCAATGTGAAGAGCTTTTATTTGAATGAGACTATTTCAAAGCACTTTTACACTCATGTAGAGTCAGGCACTTATTTACTTTTTGACAGTTATTTACTTTATTTCAGAGCTACAGGACCTCCCAGATGAAAGCAGAGTTTGCCCTGTGCTCCTGTTCAGGAGTCTAATTAAAAAAAGAATAAAATGGGAGGAATGAAGCTACGTGCTAACTGCAATGGATGGATCTAGAGGGAATTCAGCAAAGGAGCCTTTTCTTGGCACAATTATTGAATTATAAAAGCAGAGGAAAAGTGCCCAACTCAAAACTGAAAGCCCTGAGATTGATAAGGAGATTTTATAAAGATCATAAGGCTTTGAGAGATGGCAGAACCAACATTGCTCATGTACCGACTCTGCTGCCAGCACTGAAAAAGGTGATTCTCAATGCCATTTCCCATCTCTGAGCCCAGACACCTCCTTTGGCCTGGAATCCCCTCCCACAGCACAGAATGAAGTCAGCAGCAGCATCTCAGGGTGCCTGTGATCCCACCAGCCCAGAAGCATGGGGAGGAGGGCTCCTAAAGCCCACCTGGAAAGTTCAGGGCATAGCCTCACCTGGGGCAGGTCACGGCTGCCTCTGATGGTCAAACACACCTGAGTGTCTCTGGGGCTACGGGACTTTTACCGGGGCTGGAGCTTTCTCCAGGACATTAATCATTGCAGCAGAGTGACACCTCTGTGAGTGATCCCATGGCTGTGTGCTGCCTTCAGATTTGCATCATTTCCCACAGTCAGAGCAGCAGAAAAAGCCACCAACTCCAAAGTAATCACACAAAGAATAAGAAAAAATAAAGATCAAGCATTACTTCCCATTTTGTTTTGTTTTGTTTTGTTTTTGTTTTTTTTGGTTTTTTTTTTTTTTTTTGTTTTTTTTTTTTTTTTTTAGAAATAGCTTGTTTGCTTGTGGTTGAGGAAAGATTACTTACCACAGCTGTCTAGAGGGCAAGGGCAAATTGCTTCAGGTTTTGAGTGAGGATTTTTCACTTAAAAGAGTGTATTTGAAGACAAGGGAGATTATGAACAATCCTTTAACATGATCCTCAAGCCATCAGGCTGTTTAACATTATTGATCAGTGCAGCCAGAGAACATTAAAAAAAAAAAAAAATCTATTAGATTAAAATGGCAATAGCTTTCTGGTTCTGACTTCTCTCAAGCTTCAGTTCACTTGGCAGCAGAGAGCTCCTCTGAAGGAGGAGCAGCCCTCAGGTCAGAGGGGGTGACCCTGCCAGGAACAAGCTGCCCTGCAGTCCTGCCGGCTCCCTCTGCCTCGGGCACAAGCACAAGCACAGCAATCGTGTGGGACGCTTCTGTTCCAACAAAAAAAGGGGATATTTCAATAAAAAAGCCCAAACCACATCAAACCAGAAGCGACATCTCCTAATAGCTCAATGCTACCGCAAGCCTGTTTCATAGGAAGGAACATCAGTTGGGTGATATTTTAAACACTCTTCTTTTGAGGACATTGAACCCTAAGTCAAAATACGTCCAGACCTGATTGATGTCACCCACCTGAACAACAAAGCTTTCATCTCCAATGGGCCTGTGCTGGGGATCACAATTCTGAGGATTTGTTTGCAAAATAAATGAAAAGAAGCACCTTGCTTTCAAATTAGTCCCCCAGAAGTTGACAGCAATAGTAGTAAACAATAGAAACTATTTGTATTAATAGCCATGTTTAGTCTAATGATGTTGGCATTCTCTGTGAAGACTGACAATAATGTTGCAAAAACTATTACACGTGAAATATGCACCATAAACTTAAAATAATTTGACTGACCTGTGTTCTAAAGTAAAATATTTAGAGTAATGAGATTCTAATTATCCTTTGTTATGGCAGGCCATTCTCCACACTCTTCTTTATTGATAGGGGATGTATTGTTTCAGCACTTTAGCTCAATTTATTTTCTTACATTTGCATTTCCTTATGCACAGAAAATGAGAGGCGATCATTACCTTCTTCACTTTGCATTCAATTTACATCAACAGCACATTACCTCATCCTAACTCATTTATCAGCCACAGAAATTTGATAACAAAAGCTGCTGTCAGTGATGAATAAAGATCATTTCAAATGGAGCAAGAAGAAACAAGATGAATTATAGGTTTCAGGACCTTTTGTTTGCTCAGGAAAGGGAAGATAAAGGATTTTTTCCACCTAGACAAGATGGATCTCATGAGGCTGCAACTCCTATTCAGCATCACCTATTCAGCATCTCCTCTTCACCTGCAGCTGCTGGGTCTGTGTTGCACACAGAAGTAACTCCAAACACCACGAACCATAAAAGTCTGTGTGTTTTGCCTCACAAAGGAACGTTCCTACTTTTCTGGACTGAGTGCACTGAATTTGTGGTTCATGATCTCGAGCAAAAGCTTTAACAGCCATCCAAGGGCCACTGTAGGCTCAGAGCAGTTAATGGTGCTGCAGCCTGGCAGACACCAGCACGTCCAGCAGGGCACATCCCCGTCCCTGCAGATGGTCAGCCAGCAAGCACCCCCAGTGCCATGGAACACCCCGTGGGATTCCCATGGCAGGACAGCCAGCTGACTTTGCTGGGCACTGGAACATCTGGGGGCCTTAAATGCAAGGGTTACCCAGAGTCAGTAAACAAGCACTTGCACTTTGGAACTATTGACTGAGCTCCGCCGCCCGAACCAGCTGTCAGCAAGAGGTGTGGGCAGTGGGGAGAAGATGGCAAATATTCCCCTCATACTCGCCATGTGTCTTCTGGGAGCTTGTCTTGGTGGTGAAAATACAGGTGAGTTCATTTAAAGCCGAGCAAACCCTTCACTTTTGGGTACAGGGTGTTACAAACACTGGCAAAGGGACAGTTTGTCGCTTGGTAGTGCAACAGCTTGTGCAGTCTTGTGGGAGACAACAGCTCAGAGGCATTGCTGCATTTTATAGCTCCTCTTTAAAGCTCTGGCTCTTTTCTGGGGGAACAAAATAGTAGCTTTTATGCTGATTTTATACAGCATGTGCCACAGGGATTAATTTTGAGAATGGAATTTTTCTTAGGTTTTTTTTTGCATCTTTAAGCTTTCAGAGCTCGATTCAGCCATTTTAAAAGGCACACACACAAGGGAAAGGGGTCGAGCACTGCTGGTGGAGTGACAGTCACACCTCTTTGTGTGCCATCACTTTGTCCTGGAGAACAAACAAGTGCTTGCCTCCATAAAACACTGATTGGATTTGCCACTGTGAGGGTTGTTTAAAGCCAAACCCAGTGTGATTTTAACAAAGACTGTAGGATGCAGCCAAAGCTGGAGACAAGATAGAGCAGTTGATGGATGTGGGCAATCACACACAGTAATGCAGGCTGTTGCTTGATTTATCTGTAGCAGCAACAGTTCCAGCAGAGGCTGGTTCACATCCAGCGTGAGTTCCTGTTTGCTACAAGGCTGCCCTTTCTTCTTTCATTAAAACATTGCTGGAAACGGGTTTAAAAAAGGTTATTTCCAAAACGTTTGCTCAGCAATGAAAAGGGAGCAGAAACTCGCATTTTTGCCACCACCCACCCAGGTGTACCCCCTATAAAACAGAGGGGATAGGACAGGTGTGGCACCTGGCCCCGAGACCTGTCTCTCTCTCAGATTCTGGTTCAGAAGCTGGTAAATGGTGTGAGTGTATTCTCAGCGTGAGGATGGTTTCCAGCACGGTGAGTGCCATTCCTGTCACCCCACAGGACCTGCAGCCTTCAGTCCAAATCAAGTTTTGCTTGTAAAAGCAGCACGTGGGATCCATTAGCAATGCAGAAATCTAGAGGGATCTGGAGGGAGGTAAAGCTGCATTCATTAAAATGAGTTCTCTCCATTAAAGGGGTCAGTTGTGGCAGGTGCCTGGCACATCCCACCGGGAGAAGCTGGAGGAACGTTTTCAGTCTCTTGCAGGGACCCTTGTCAGAGAAAGGGCTGCTTCCACTGAGGGCGACCTGGTGTCAGCCAGACCCGGGGTTCATGACAGCTCCTCTAGCTCATCTTCCGCAGGCCCAGCGCGGCCGGGCTGTGCTCTGGATGGGGAGCGAGGACCCGGCTGTCAGAGGGGATGAGTGGCTGGTGTTTGTCCCTCCTCGGTCTCGTCTCTCCCCAGGCCGGGCTCGCCCTGTCCCTCGCCCGCAGCGGGGCCCGCCCGACGCCGCCCGATCCTTTCCCTCACGAGGGTCCGCGTCCCGGCGGGCCGCCACGGCTCCGAGAGCCGCTCCGCCTTGCCTTGCCTTGCCTTCTGGTGACAAAAAGGGACGTGCTGGGCCTGCTGCGGGCCGGTGGAGAGAGGGGAGAGGCCGGGCAGGTGAAGCAGGGACATCCCCTGGGTGAATGGTGTGTTTCAGGGTGGTAGAGAAGAGCCCTCAGCAGAGGTGGGGCAGGAGCAAACCCTGCCCGGGCTGCCACAGGACAGCCGCTGCTGCTGGGACCGTGGCCCTGCCAGGATGTTGGGGGCTCCTTTTCAGGAGCTTAAATTCCCCGGCATTCAGGTGGTTTTAGAGTCCTGGCCCTCTGCAAAGCTCTGTCCCAAACGCAGGAAAAGACGGAGTCTTCAAGGTTACATGCTTCGTTTATTAGTTCTTATCTTACAATTTTCTCAGTGTCCAGAAGATGTTTGCCGCGGCTCAGACATCTGGTGACTCCTCTCGTCTCTGGGCTGTCTATCTTTTATACTAATTACTACGTATTTGATATTTACTATTTCCTACCAATGTCTATCACTAATACTAAAAAGGTCATCTCTACTCTGACCCAATCCTCACAAACTACTTTGTGCCAACGTCACTGCAGAAATGGAGTGAGGGAAGGAGAAGGAAGAAGAAGGAGACAACGCCCCAAATTCTCCATCTTGCCCCATTCACTTCAATGCCAAAAATCCCAAATCCACTGTTTTTTCACCCTGTGATATACTAAAGTACTATTTTTCACACTCCTGTGGCCTGCAGTGCTTCTTGCAGTGCAAGAAGCCTCTCCCATGGACTGAGATCAAAGCCAGTGTCTCCCTGAGCTCTGGGCTGTGGTCCCAGACCCCCCTGTCCAGGTCCCTAACCCTCCAGGGCAGCCAAAGGCATGCCCTGGACTCCAACACCAGGACAGCACGGCGGCACCGTGAGGGCTCTGCCCTCGCCGGGAGGCCACCACAGCCGGGCTGGCGGCCACTGCGACCATCCCACCCACGCTGGGGCCCCTGCGGTGCCAGAAGCTCTTGCTGGAGGACACTGCTGCAGGTGGACACAGACACCCCACTGCCAGGAGGTGGCCCAGGGGGGAGGAAGGCTCTTGTCACCCCTCCTGACTGCAGGACATGCCGGGGCCCAGGGCCGTGGGCACAGCTGAGGAGCAGGGAGAGGAGGAAATGGCCCCTTGCTTCCAGGGCCGCAGCTGCTCGCTGCGGCAAATGGCCTTTCACAGCCAACACAGGCAGACAAAGCAGGACAATTTCTGTGTCCAAACAAGACCTCACCAAGCAGCAGCATGAAAAAGCCTATTATTTTCCCTTCTCAAACAGCTTATTTCAGTCTGTGCATCTGTGATGGGAGATTCTCACACCATCTGCTTTAGGGTATTTTAGGCACCAAACTTCAGCACTCCCAATCGCCCTCTTGCCATCAGTCATTTCTGCTTATTGACTATTTTGACATTTGGCTCTGCAGATTTGGTCCTTCGGATTGCAGTTAAGGCAATAAAGAAAGCTCAGGTCCACAAAACAGTCCTGAAATCTCTGCCCGTGGGGCAGAGGGGCTGCACACCTGGAAAGGGCTTGTTTTCTGGGAGAACAGAGCACTGACAGCCCATCCCAGCTGCTCCAGCCCCTGTTCCTCTCCCAATTTCAGTGTTCATTGAGAACAAAGAGGCGAGCTCAGTTCTGCAGAGGCAAAGGCGAGCCAACTCCAACAGGCTGGAAGAGGTTATTCCTGGGAACCTTGAGAGGGAATGCATAGAAGAAAAATGCAGCTATGAGGAAGCCCGAGAAGTGTTTGAAAACGAAGAGAAAACCGTGAGTATCGATACTGCTGCAGAATGGCAGCACCGTGTTTCCTCCAGCCCACACCTCTACACCCTTCAGCTGGGGCACAGACGGGTAGGAGGAGGGAACAGCAAGGGTTAAACTTGCAGCGCCAAGGACAGCATCTAGCATGGTTAATTCTTATTTGTGCTCCATCACTTGGGCTGGGGAGCTGCTTTAATAGTTTTGTCAGTCACCACTGGGATCATGGAGGTGGTGGTTTCCTTGCAAGTTTTTCCTTCAGCTTTGGAACCGTCCAGGTACTACTTCAGTCAGACAACACCCAGAAATTTGAAAACAAAGGAAACTTTTTCTTCTTTCCCTTTACAGATGCAGTTTTGGCAAACATACGTTGGTAAGAGCCACTTTCTTCATGTTCTAATGCTTAATAGTCCTCTCTTAGTGCATAAAGACCTGATGTTACTGTAACAAATGTATTTCAGCATCCAGACACTGTACTGACAAAGTCAGTCAGAGCCTTGCACTCCAAATCCTGCAGTGCCCAGCCTGGGTCTGTCCCTTTGGTGTAGAAATGGCAAGCCAAAAAAAAAAAAAAAAAAAAAAAAAAAAAGTCTTAGCATTTTATTTGTTCAAGCAAGGTTTTTCTGACCAAATTTCAAAAACCTCATGGAACAAAACCAGTTCAGGCACACTACTGGATTTCATTGAGCCCAGGGCACAATCTGGGCTTCAGTTTCAGCTGTGTCACAGAGTAAAATACCACAGCAATAATTAACACCCCTTCAGCAAACAGCAAATGCTCGGTTCTCAAGCAGAGATCTCCAGATAAGGCACAGCCCTGTGAAAGCACAGCATGAATCCCTAGAAATGCCATATTAAAATGGAGACTCAACATGATCATAGCAAACAGCTGTTTGCAATTCACACCCTTACTTCACTGTTTTCTTTCCACATCTACTTATTCCTTTTCAGCCTCCATCGCCAAAGACTCCTTGGTCCCTTAACAAAAAGATTTCGGTGCCCACTACACCATCTGAAACTAATTTTAAGGACATTTCAATAAATGAACTGTTGGTAGATTGGCCAAGTGCCCAGAACATCTCACTAAAAAGCCTTAAATAATTCAGATTACTCAGTCCAGACTATAAAATACAAACATTACATTTGCATCGTAGAGCTGGCCTCTGAAAAAACGGCTGATGAAACTCAACACTACATTTGTTTCTCTGCCACTGTAACAAATTAGCTCATCAAAAATAAGGAATGCCATCTATTCCTCTGTCATCCGAGGTGCCTGGTTTGCTGTTCAGAGTGCAAGCTGCTGTTCCCAGCGTGCAGCCCACAGGGGCTCATCCTTGCACAGCACCCGAGCCCCAGCTGCCCTCACCAGGCAGCAACAGCTCCAATCCTCACCCTACCTGCAAACCTCCACACCAGGACTCAGACTCCAAACCATCCTGTTCCTGTTTGCATTTTGCATTCCAGCCCTTTCCTGAAAACTCCAATTACTGTCACACTGTGCTGCCTCTTCGCAGGACACAAACACAGCGTGGCCTTGCCCTTTCTCCTTGCCTTGGCACAAGCATTTCAAAGGGCATCCCCCTTCACTTAACATCACTGTTTCACTTTTCCAAAACTTTAGATCACTGATTTTGCAATACTGAGTATTTTCATTAAAGCCTCAGGTTCTCCTATGGAGGCAGCTGTGAAAATAAAAGCCCTGGCACATGAGGAAAAATCTAGACCAGGTAATAGTAGTACAAGACTGAGAAAGAGCAATGTGAAGGTTCTCAATCCTAACACACAGACAGGTCTGCACACCCCAGTGGATAGACCCGAGCTTTCACTGAACACTGTGAGTGTTAAAACAACCCAGGATACTTAAAGCGCTCTTGAAGTGGCAAACCTTCTAAACTTGTCTAATTTGGCCAAGACATGAGGTCCTGCTGAGGTGCTGCATGGGGGCAGCTGAGGAGGGGTTCTGCTGAAAGGTGCAGAATTAACCCACAGGAGACACAGCTGGGACTCCAGTAAAGCCCTGCTGCTGCTGTTGCCCCAGTGCTGACGTTGTCTTGCACGCTTCTCTCCGTGACAAGGAGGGAGGCTGTGCTGTCTCTTGTTTGGCTCGCACCGTGAGGCTCCAGCACGTGGTGGGCACCAGCCGTGGAGGAGCCTCCTGTTGGTTAACTGCCTTGTCTTCTCTCCAAGATGGGGACCAATGCTACCCCAATCCATGCAAAAATGGAGCCGTTTGCAAGGATGAAATCAATTCCTACGTGTGCTGGTGCCCAGCTGGGTATGAAGGCAAGAACTGTGAGATAGGTACGTACCAGAGCTCCCCCAGGGCCTTGCTGCTCTGCTGGGAACCCCGTGGGACCAAAGTGGGGTCAGAGCAGCACCCTCTTGGGGGCTATTTGAGACACATTGTGCTTTGTTGTAAAGCCCTTCAGGAAGGTGTAAATTCAGCCTGTTGGCCCTGGGGGTGGCAGGGGGACATGCTTGGGGATACAGCAGTGGATGTCTCTGCTCCTACCCAACCCCTGTGGAGCCTTAGCTCCCACTTTGCTGAGCACCTGCTCTTAGGCAGGGCTCAGTGGAGTCTCAGGCTCAAGGTCTTGTGTTCAGCTGTGGCTGCCAGGGCAAATGTTGACACAGAGCCCTTCCTTCATGTCCCAGCACAAGCCTTCCAGGGACTGCTCAGTCAGAGAAAACCTGGCTCACCTTCTAAGAGCAGAGTTTCCCACAGACTCCCTGTGGAACTGTCATTCTCCCACTCCCCTTCCCCTTTCTCATGCCAGGCTGAGCAGCAGGTGCTGGGAAGGGCAGGATTGTCCTGATTTCCTCTCAATGGCACTCTGCCTAATTCATAATTATAATTATCAGCAGCAACCTTGATTCTGGAGGCAAATAAAAGGCAAATATTTTCCTGATGGGTTGAGGAGTTTATGAAAACCAAACAGCTGATAATTTAAGCAAGAGGGATATTCAGCTCTTATAATATAATCAGGGGCTGTGCAAGTCGCATAATGTGCTAGACTCACTGCACTAATAAAAGATTCTCTTTCTAGTTGTATTTCTGCTCTGGCAAGAGAGGATTGTACGTTAAAAAGAGCATTTCAAAGTTGCATCAAATTTAAATAGTCTCATTGCAGATTTCTTGGGGAAGTGAGAAGCAAAAATAGAGCTGGAAGTGAGGCGTGAAGAAGAGCTCTGTAAAAATAGTAAATGATGGCATTAAAATGGCTACAGGAAGGGAGGTGTCCTTGAGGAAGTAGGAGTGAAGTTAATCTGCTGTGAAGTTACTTGAAAACTCACTGAGAATTGGAAGGGCCTCTGCAGATTTGTAGTTTCCCATCTCCGAGGTGTTCCCAACACAGAGGAGGGAGGGGTGGGGTGGGAAAAGACAGGTGGAAGTCAGGGAAATCTTGCTCTGCCTCAGGATGGGACTTGTTTCATCACACATCCTGCTGAAATGGGTCTTCAAGCCAGGCTGCGCTGACTGATTGGTACATTAGGAAAAACACAAAGCTTGTCTTGAAGTTTAGAGCCCAGCAATAATCCCAGTACAAAGCCCTGCTTGGGTGCAGGGTTTACTCCAATCCGATACAGGGTGTACTCCCCCACTGCCAAAAGCATGAAAGGTGGGGAAATCACGTGGCTTGTTACCAAATATTTGCAGGTCTCCTGCAGGGTCAGGCTGCCAAATTTCAGCCAGTATGCAGCTGCTGGAGGCAGGAGGCTGTGCCAGAACTCTATGGGGCTATAGAAGCTCCTCTACCTGCCTGCTCAAAGAAGTGCTCACTGCTCCTTCATTATGAGCAGGGATGGGATTGCCCTTCTTCCCCATCTCCTTGCAAATCTGTTTTCCCTAGTCTTGATCAACTGGGGGTCACTGAGCCCAAAACCCCAAGTCTCAACAAATCTTTGACCAGCTGTATTTCAAAGGAGCTTTCACAGTTTCATTTTAATTTCTTTCAGACTTCACTTGTGCTATTAAAAATGGAGGCTGCAAGCACTTTTGCAGTCATCAGCCCCCACAGAAGGTTGTGTGTTCCTGTGCTGCTGGCTATAAACTGCATGAAGATGGAAAGTCCTGCGAACCTACAGGTTAACTTTTAAACTGTTTTTAAGAGATTTGGGTTAAAGTTTTCAAGGCCTTGTCTTGGATTTAGTTACATGAATTTCATAGATGCAATGTCCTGTTGGAAACCTTTCCTGCTTAGCAAAGGTAGAGCCTGACCCTGCACATTCCCAAGGGCAGATGTGGGGTCTGGCTGGAAGGGTTCAATGTAAACTTCCCTTTTTTAGCCTGGGTGAGTGGAGAGGGAGGGTAGTTGTCCAGGAATTTGTGCAAAGGCAAATGCTCGTTTCAGATAGCTGCTCAGACAGGTTCTAGCCATCTTACAGTTCTAAATATGGATCATACATTTTCTGAAGGCAGAAAGGTGATGTTCAGCTACACCAGCATGCAGCCAGGGCTCACTCCCATGATCTTCCAGTAGGAACTAATAGTTAGTTACTGATTCTACACTGAGGGTGCTCTGAGCTTTTCAGAGCCAAAGAAAACTGTGCTTACTGTAAATCCTGCTGATGGTCTATTTCATGGCTGGTCATGACCCAGTGCCTTATAATCTGAGTTGGGTGGGTACAAGTGAAGCTTTGTGCTGGTGCTGTCATCCCAGCAGTCTGTATCTGCAGAGACCCTCAATGAGAACTGCCTCTGGCTTAGCTGTTGTATTGGATGGGGTGGAAGAAAAACACAGTGCTTGAGGCTGCAACTTCACAACGGGCTAAAGAATAGCTGATTCTCATTGTATCCCCCAGCTTTACCCTGGTCCTAGACCATTACAATACCTATACTACACTGACACAAGCAGGCCAAACCCACCACAACACAGCAAATCGATAGGGCATGAACACCTCAGAAGCGCATCTGGCAGAGAAGAGATTGAGCAGATAAATATTTTGCCATCTAAAGTCAGTTTAACATTCAATGCTATCACACTTCTAACACCTGACTGCTGTGGGTTTGCACAGCCAAACTTGCATGCAGGTACCTGCACAGGGGAGCTCTGTCAGCTGCAGCAAGGAACAATGACCTCCTGAATGTGCTGGCTGTCAGCAAACTGTTTAGGAAGTATCTGAGCCTGGGAATCCTGTTAACAAAGGATCTCATCAAGAGCTCAGGCCTGTGTTGCTCAGCATGCTGTATCACCCTCACTGGACCAGAAAGGTTTACAGTTAGCAAGAAGATCATCTTTCCAGTTGGCTCATTTCCCTTCCTGAAAAAGCTTAACTTTTGTTGGCTCTGAAACCTTCATTTCATAGGCTAAGCTTGCAGGTACCACTTTCCATCACTCAACACTCAGCTGAGTCCTTTTCCTAAAATGAACTGTTTAAAAATAAAGGATGAAGCTTCAGTAGGCCACACACACATCTGATTTTACACTAAAGTTTGTTTGCTTAGTGATTCTGAAAGCTTTTCAGATGAAAGACAATGCCTGGTGCTATTTACTATTTTGACTGCCACCACCAGCAGGAATTCAGCACACACTGTGTGGGAGAGGAATGGGAAGAGCTCATCTGAAACGAGCCTACAGATGAGATCTTCATTAACAGAGAAAATATACAACTCTAGGAAGAGTTTATTAATGTTTTCCTCACCTTGGTGCCAAGCAGGATTATATGTACAATTGGCAGATGTTATTTCCTGCCCTCTCCCAGCTGGCTGTTTATTATTCTGGAGTCACTGCTGGAGAAATGCCAGCCAAGTGCCCAGCTGCCCAGCACAGGACTCCCAGGTATGCAGCTCACATCCTGCCAAGAGCAGGCACAACCGCCCTGGCCCATCAGGCACGCCTGCTCAACACAAGCTTTTTTTCACTTTTAAAGCTGTTCGGATATCATTTCCAAAGCCCAGAAACAATCTATGCTTTTGCTACATGTACGTATCACTCACACTGTGGTTCCAAGGCAGAAGTACACGTGGTCAGCCCACAGCCCTGCACTGGCCCCTAACTGTGCTGAGGTTAGGTAGCATTTCCCTCCTTGCCTGCTCCTGTGGTCACCAGAGCTCAGTGTGACACAGCCAGTGACAGCTGTGACTGTTCTTCTCCCAGTGCCATATCCCTGCGGGAGGATCACGGCTCCTGAAGCCAAGCGGAAGCTCACCCGGTCCATGAACACCTTTGAGCACTGGAACGTCACCGGCGAGGACCTTGATGATGCCCCTGACGAGGTGCTGGACAACACCACGGAAACCAGTACTGCTGCCACCACGAGGATCACACCTGTGCTCAGGACGGGCACGCGCGTTGTCGGCGGGTCAGACAGCATGAAAGGAGAGGTGCCCTGGCAGGTACCAGCTCCTTCTGCAAACCTTCCATAACCCCAGCAGTGACTTTCTGAGTACAGGATCATCTTACTTTTAAATACCCAAAGCCTGTCTCTGAAGTTAGACTAGCAATAGTCTCAGGCCTAACAGGAACACAGCTTCTTTCCATTCACAGTTTTATGCCACAGAAACAAAACTTGGCTGCATGGGCCTCTCCTCTGGCAATGAAAGCCAGAAGTCAGAGTCACAGCAGCTTCACCTGGTGGGGCACAAAGGGTTGAGCTACAGCAACAGACGCCCAGTGTCCATGAATGTACCAAAAGTAAGCTGAAGGCTGAGGGAAGGGAGTTTTGCAAGGAGCAATGCAACTCACTTTATGGCTCCAGTTTCAGCAGATCATAGAATCATCTAACAGTTTGGGTTGGAAGGGACTTTAACGATCAGCTAGTTCCAACCTCCTGCTGTGACCACCTTGCACAGGCCCAGGCTTACACAAACCAGAGAGTGATTTCCCCCTGCTCCCACAGGTTCTGCTGGTGAACAGTGAAGGCTTGGGCTTCTGCGGCGCATCCATCATCAACGAGAAGTGGGTGGTGACAGCAGCTCACTGCCTGAAGCCAGGATACACCCACAACCTCACTGCTGTGGCAGGTGAGCACCTGGGCAGGAGGGGAGGGACACAGGGCTTGCACTGGCTGGAAAGGCATGGCACAGGACGCTGTGATAACAGTGATGGGCAGCAGCGAGACATGAGCTGCACTGGGGCCCGACACCAGCTGCACTGGGGACTGACACAAGCTGCTCTGGGGCTTTACACAAGCTGCTCTGGGGACAGACACGAGCTGCGGCAAGGCACAGAGGCCTCAGCTGAAGTTGCAACATTTCATCAGCCCGGTCCCTGCAGGTGTCACCACCTCTGCCGCTTTTGCTACCTCCGGTAGGAGCAGTGCGCTGGGTCTTCCTTGGTCCCAAAACCACAGAGCTGCAGCACTGCAGTGTAAACACAGATCAACCTGGCCATGGGCAAGCTCACCAGAGCCAGACGCTCATCCAGGCAGCTTTGAAGCCCGGTGGAAGAAGCATTCCCCTCCCCTACACATCTCTGCTTCTCCACTTTCATCTCTGAATCACGTTTTCAAGTCCCCAGCAATAACAAGCATCTCTAACGTAAGAAAAGCCACCTGAAATCCTCCCCCAGGTTTGTCTTGCGTTTGCACTGTAGAAACAGCCTGGGAAGGAGCTGACATTGCCCCTGTGCCCAGAGAAAGCCCTCTCCGAGCCCGGCGGCCCCGCTCACCTGTGTGTGGCTCTGCGCCGGCTCCGCAGCAGCGCCCGGCCGGGGCCCGAGTGCCGCAGGCGCTGCTCAGAGGCGACGGTGCGCTCTGGAGAGCTCGGCGGAGCCAGCACAAGCCCCGCAGCACGGCCCAAACGCACCCTGGCCCCGGGGGCTGTGGGAGAGCGGTGAGGAAAAGCCATGCTGCCCTCAGCCTTCAGGGCAGGCGGGCGGCCCCGGCTGCGGCCCCTGCTGCGGGCCGGGAGCGCGGAGCATCCGCCCTTCCCTCTCTCTACCTGTTACACAAGGCGGGGGAAGGTGGCAGGCTGCCGGCACCTCGATCGCAGCTCAGCGAGCAGCTGAGCCTCGGGCGGGCACGGGGGCTCGGGGACACCCGTGAGCATCGCCCCATCGTGCCCCGTGGCTCCGGGGTTTCGGGGAGGGAAAGGTAAGGTTTCTTTTCACTAATACATTATTTTGAACCAAGATTTTTCATCAGCGAATTCTGCCCCCTTTGCTGCAAGGGCGACATCCCCCTACATCTCTCTGAGGGTGCTAAATCCCCAAAGCAGCCACATTGCTGCTGACTCTGGCAAAAAACATCTGCATCTCTGGTGCCTGACTGGGCCATGTGTGCCCGGTGTCGCAGCTGGGTTGTGCCGGGGGGCCGAGACGTGGGGGAACCTGCAGCTCTTGGACAAGGAGCCAGCAGCCCGGCCAGGGGCAGCCTGAGGGCTGAGCCCTTGGCAGCCGCTGGGCTGGGCTGGAACCGCAGCGGGATGGCGCCACCGGGGCACGGTCCGCGGTCCTGCCGTGGAGGATCCGGCCCCAGCCACGTCTGTCTCTGCAGGCGAACACGATGTCGGGAGCGACGACCACACGGAGCAGCGGCGTAAGGTGGTGAGGCTGCTCCCCCACCCCACGTACAACGCCTCCATCAACGAGTACCACAACGACATCGCCCTCCTGGAGCTGGACCAGCCCCTCACCTTCAACAGCTACGTCACCCCCATCTGCCTGGGCAGCCGCGAGTTCACCAACGCGCTGCTGAAGCAGGGTATCGGCACTGTCAGCGGCTGGGGCAAGAAGCTCTTCCGCGGCCGCAAGGCCACCACCCTGCAGGTCCTCAAGGTGCCCTTCGTTGACCGGCCCACCTGCCTCAAGAGCACCTCCACCACCATCCTGCAGAACATGTTCTGTGCAGGCTACCCGTCCGGGGGCAGGGACACCTGCGAGGGGGACAGCGGGGGACCCTACACCACGGAGATTGAGGGCACCTGGTTTCTCACAGGGATCACCAGCTGGGGAGAGGAATGTGCCCTGCCGGGAAAATATGGCATCTACACCAGGGTCTCGAAGTACGTGAAGTGGATAAAGCAGACCACGAGGCTCCCCTGAGCCCACGGAGTGCTGTGCCCGGCTGGGGAGGCTGCACCATGCCGGAGGACAGACTGGGGATTTGAAGAAGGACCACAGCAATCGCCGTGGTTTTGAGGTGCCACTGCATTTCAATAAACATTTCCAAATGAAATAACTTTTGCTCTTGGAAGACAAAAGTTGAGAGAATACAATGAAAATGTGGTAATGAGGAAATAAAAAAACCCTTTTAATGACCCATGGCTGCATTTCTGAATGCACTGGCGCTGCTGTGGTGGTGTAAGTCCCCAAATCCTGAATGCAGAGGTTGGTGGATCAGCAGGGGAATGGCTCACACGGGTCCCAGACCAGTGTGCCACCAGCACTGCACACAGCAGTGTGGGCGAGGGAAGCCCTAAGGCACTGTTGCCTCAGCAGCACCCCAGGAGCCCACAAGGGAGCTGAACACGCACAGCAGTACACCCACGGTGCTCCCAAACAGATGTTTTCACATCCATCAGGCTGAGGGACATCATGGGCAGCAGCCATGCTCCTCAGCCCAGAGATGGCAGCGCTGCCCAGTGCTGAAAGGAAAGGGAGGCTGGGGACACCCTGAGCTGTGCTGGGATGGATGCAGGGGAGGCTGGGACTGGGTACACCCTGAGCCAGGGCAGGGTGTCAGCAGCTGCTTATTCAGCCTTCAGGGTGAGTGCTAGAGGTGCCTCTCCCACTTTCATTGTCACTGCATTCAACAAGAAACTAATTGGATCATCTGCCACTGCTTACCTCAACATCAAAATGCATGAAAGGAGGTTTTAAGTTGTTCCAAGGAAATTAAATACAACCAACACTGCACTTTTTTTCTTCTCCAGAATTATAGCAGATGTGTCTTTGAATAGAATTGCATATTCTCAGATAGATTTATTTAACAAGTTTTTAATCTTTAAATATAGATTTAACACATTTTTACAGGTACATATACAATATAGTTCATTTAAACTTGCAGTCAGAAAATGCTCTACTGTAATTTATACATATACATGAAGAGCCTAGTTCAACAGCATACTCAGGGGAACATACCATGTCGTGTGCAAAGTTTCAAATGTTAAAAACCTCAGACCATACATTCAGATCTTAAGAACTTATCAACCTCGTAAATTAATAAAAGCTTAGATTTAAAACTATGGAAGACAAAAAAGATTAAAATCATTTAATATGCAATGTGTGCTATGTTTCAGACAAATATTTACAGTTGTACCTCAAAATGTGTATTGTTACCACAAGATTCATTACCGCTATAAACAGCCCCAACGGTAATTTAAGACACTCCTACTTTCCCACCTAATTAGTGCATTGTGATCGATTTGGAAGTAGATGAGAAGAACCTTTAGTGGCTTAACACCTCTGCACTGTGATTGCCAGCGGCTGAAGGAGAGCGGGATCCTGCTGGGTCTGTGGTGCTGCTCGGTCCAGACTCAGCTGGTGCTGGCTCTGAGGGTACTCAAGGGTCACCCCTGATCTGGAGACCCAGAGTGGAGAAACAGCCACTGTGAAGTGGGGAACCCCCTGGCAACCACCGCCAGCGAGCAGCTCAACAATTCCTCCACAGAAAAATGGTCACGAAACAATATGTTTTAACTGAACTTGGGGCTGTGTCTAAGGACTGGTTTCACAAATAAAAGTCAGATCATAAAGGTCCCCCTTTAGCCCATGGTAAAAACATTTCATTTGGCTGGGGCAGAGCAAATTCACTATTGCATGCATACAATTAACCTGGCTCTCCATACACTCAGGTGCTCTTTACACACATCTGCTTAAAAGTTCAAACCACCTGTACCTACCTATGTTCTACAAAAGCAAAACTAGACAAAGAAACACAAAATTAAATTATGAGTCTTCAACATTCTTTTTCCTTTCTCAAAAATTCAATAGGTTATTTATTGTTAAAGATGCTGGAAAAGTCTTATCACAAGAACATCCTTAGTGCAAACACGGACATTTAGCTTGGATTTATTTATGGCACGTGTTCCAAAAGTACATACATTAATGTAAACTTCAACACTTGCTAGATACAGGTTTCAGCCTTGGGATGCTTTGGGACCCTAAGTGATTGGTGACAACCCTGAGTTGTCAGTTTGACCTGATCCAGACCTCATTGAAATCAAGGATGACTGCAATGGGCTGGAGTCAGACCCTAAGTGCAAAAAGAGGATTTTTAGTGTTATTATATCCCCACATGTGAGTCAGCCAGATGATGCTCTTACAGAAGATTACATTCACATAGCTGAATCAGATACTTAAGAAAAAATCCCCTTATAAAATCAATTAAGCAGGACATACAGCTTGTTTGTTTGTTTGTTTGTTTGTTTTCTTTTTTGGTTTACCAAAACTCAGCTCTTGTTTGTAACTTCAACAGTTGTCAGCTAATAAGTAGGCAAAACCTACTTCAACCTGTAGAGGAAATTTCAAGCATCTAAACAAAGTGTCAGGAAACCGTAGTGTACTTCTCTGATGAAACATGATGTATGTCATGGAAAAACAGCAGGAAAAATTAATAAAATACCATAATTTCCACAGGCGAAAATAAACAAAGAGCAGAGAATGGCTTCCTTTATGAGCATGAGAAGCTGCTTAGGACCCCGGTCCCACTCAGTGCAGATGGAGCTGTGGAGGTCTGTGAATGTGATGAATAGTACAGGACAACTCCAACTACTGTGCTAGTTCTCTGTAACACTTAGTTGAAAGCTTCCAAAGAGCATCGAAAATAGGATGCTACTAGTTCACCCTTAATTCAAGGGGAACTAAACTTTCTCGTGTTACACAGGGCAGCATCTATAAAGTAATGGAGAATGATGTTAATATTAAAGCATCTTATTCCAAGAAATACATTGTTCCCTGTAATCATCTAACATTTGTATAACAGAAAAAAAAATAAATGCACTCCTGCATTTTTCCCTAAAAGCTGAACTCCCGCTGGCTTCAGTGAGAGGCTTGACTAAGGCAGGACCACAGGGTTTGACTCATTTCCATCATCTATCACTTGATTATCACAAGGCCAGCCAGTATCTTCTCTAGGCTCCTTATTTTGTCAGGCTGGAAATGGTTTTCTGGCGTTACTAAATAGCTGTTCTGTGAAGGTCGTAGGAGGAGACCCTGCTTTGTGTTTCAAAGGCCAAAAAGAAATCAGCATTGCCCCTAAGGGACCCTGTACGGACACAAAAGCCTGTGGCTGCAATCATTAAAGTGCGTGAGGAACAGTGCAAACAGCTGTGCTGCAGCTGCAAACTGCGAGTAGCATTTGAACTAGAACATGGACAAAGCTTGCACATTTCAGCCAACATGCTCACAGCACCCTGCAAAAGCTCAAGCCACAGACAACAGATACCCTGATCAGGCAGATGGGAGCACAAAAGGGGACGATCCCCAGTGCCCTGTCCAGAGGGGCACAGGACATGCAAGGGGGGTCTTTCAGGCACTGCCAGTGAGGAGAAACCTTTGCTCAGCCTGATGGCATGGAGAGCAGGCACAGGGGATCCCCCTAAGGCTTGGAAGAGAGAATTTGGCAAGCAGGATGTTAAATAAACTAGGAGAGGGTCTGGCATGTAGAACAGGAGCCTGTGCCCATCTTAAATCACTGGAATGGCTTGGGTAGGAAGAGACTTCAGCAATGATCTGGTTCCAACCCCTGCCGCAGGGGCTGCAGTGCAGCTGAGGGGTGAGATACCCTTCTCTTCACTGACACAGACCTGCCCGTGCTGCAAAGTGTGACCCCTGGCACACTGGCCACCAAGGGACATGCAGAAACTTTTTGTCTCCTGCTCCAGTGCAGAAGAGGAGTTAGGATTGTAATGCTGGAGCCCCAGCCTTCCCTGAAATGAAGAGATAATCTCGCATCTCCGTGTTAATTCATGGAAAAGCCATGTGAGTTAACCTGGCAGTGCCTGACCACTCGCAAGGCACCTCAAACTACTAACATATGGGTGAGCCTCAGCAGTAGTTACATTCTGAGTTTTGCTCTTTTGTGCACAGTTCTCTCCAAATATTTTTAGTTTTGAGCTCTGCATGTTATCACCTCCAATACAAAGCTGTTCCTTCATCATGCACATTAAAAAAATCCACCACAGGTTTGCACAGCAGAAAGGAAAAATCTGTTTGGAAGAAAGCAGCAAGGACTAATCTCAGAACTTACAGCTAGAGGTACACCAGAAGGAAAACTGATTTTCAAAATGATCTCCAAGTCAGCCACCTTCCTCCCAGAGAATTTCATGGCTTATATCCAGGCCAAGATTTACAAGAGGACTTCGGATTTGCAAAGCTGGAGTGGCTGGGGAGCAAAGCACTTACCAAATACTCCTCTGCTAACTTAAAATGGACAGCAAAAAGTTCCCTGTAGCTTCATTATGATTTGTATTGGCTCAACACTGGAATAACTAGCAGGAGGGGAGGGGAACAGCTTGTAGGCATGCAGGTATCAGCTATCCTGTGGTGGGTCACAGCACAAATCTAAGAAGAAATGTGAAGGTAAGGGAACCATTTATTCTATTCAGCTGAAGGCTTTGCCCTATAAGAAAACCCAAGCCCCAGATTTGTATGAATTCTACTATGATAGTCTGTGACTGGACATGGAGTTTTAATTAGGGGAACCTGGAGCTGAGCAGTAAGACAGGCACTGCCCCCACAGAATGCCAGAACTGCCTCTCCCCCAGCACTGAAGTGACTCCAACACTCTCCAAGCTCTTGGGGAACCCATGTTAGTCAAGTTTACATAGCTGACATGCAAAAACCAGCATTTCAGCACAAGCAGCTCATAATCTCTGAGGGTTTGGATGCTCCCTCCTGCCCCTACTTTGCTCCACGAGCTTGGCTGCCTAATTCTGCTCTACTATACTGGAGCAAGAGCTCCATCTTCTGAAGAAGCAGGAAAGAGCCCAGTCCAGACCATTCCCAAGGAGTCAGTGGTACAGTGTCACCTGCAGGGTGAGGTGATCAGCCCCCAGAGTAAAGGGAAGTGCTGAATGCAGAAGTACTGTATGAAAATCGATTTTCAGAGTGAAAGGTGTTTATGGTTGGAAGGACACATTGCTGAAGAGCTCTAGGAACAGCTCAAGGAAACAACAAGAGAACATCCTACATCATCCCCCAGTATTTCCTGAAGTGTATATAAGATTAGAATTGTGCCTCGGGACTGCAGGCAGGGTCCGAAACAGCAAAAGAGAACAGTCACCTTCGCAGGGAAAACAGAATCTCAGTGTTCTCAGACCCTGGGACACGGCTCTGGACTACCTGGGCAGTGGTGTGGGACTCACAGGAGACATTTTCTGTGGTTTCACCCCATGCAATTCCCCTTAGTTTGTATTCAGCAACTTTATAGACCAGCCTAGAGCTGAACCAGACAAGGCTCTAGGTTTTGGGGATATTATCACTGACAATGCAAACCGGGGTTCAAAGTTTACCAGAACCATTTTTTGAGATGCATTCACGGCTGGAAAACCCTTTTGCATAGGACCTGGAGAGACGGGGTAGCTATACATGGAGAGAAGATCAAGGGAGCCATAACTGCATCTTGAGAACGGGGTGCCAGTAAACTCTGAACATTGGTTAGCAAACTACCCCTTACAGAGAATCAGCAAACCTTCAGCCTGTGAGATTTGACTGCCCTGCAGCAAAGGGGATAAAAAAATACCTTCCTATACAGGAAGGATTTCACTGAAATATACAAAAAAAACATGTAAAGAGCTGAACGGAATTTTAAGCCTTTCAGATGGCTTCCTTTATGTTAATCAGAATAATAGATTTTGAAAGAAGTATTTAAAGAGAAATTACCTTGCAAAAATTGCTTCATACAGTCATAACTAGTATTTTTTTTTTTTTTTTTTAATGGACTAAGTTTATGTGGGCTTCCTGAGCTGTTCCATCTCCAACCCTGGGCTCCCATTTGCAGAGGACAGCATGGTGATGAGGCAACACACGGAGCGGTGACGCCGTGAACATGGCAAGGGCAACGGGCTGCTCTTAAGGCATTTTCTTGTGTCATCTCTTATGCTTCCCTACCTATTTCTATGTACAGGTACAGCTATAAAATGAGAAATATGGGTTTGGAGACTCTAAGCCTTTGGCTGAAACCTGGTAACCTGTTTGTTATAAACTTTATCTAAGGATGGATTAACCAGCAGGCAGCAGTGAGGGCAGGAGTGAGGCAGCAGGGAGGAAGTATTGCCTTTAGAGTGCTGGGGTCAGGCCACGATGTCTTTTGCAGCAGGAGGAGATTTTGCTTAGGTACCTCCTGTTCACACGGGGTTTGAGCTACAGCAGGAGGCAAAACAGTCACAGGAACCCCTGGTCAGACTCCGTCTCTTCTCCCCGGTCTTCTACCCAGTGCTCTTGCAATGAAATCTATGTTTTTAAATGCTTGGTTTTAATTTACTAGTGCCTAAAGTCTCAGAAACGTCTTAACGTGTTAAACTCTTGTACCGCCACATTAAACAAACAGAAAGAAAAAGCTTAATTTACTTTTGCAGGCTTTTTTGGAATAGCTGCTTGCTTTTCTATTTTTCCAGCAGAGGTATCTGCAGCCAGATTTAGTACATCAAGTGTAATGCAAATGGCTTAAAAGACCTGATTTGAGATATGAAATATTTCTGCTAGGCGTGCTATCAAATACCTGCAACTTTGGTATTCCGAAATCTGCAGTCACCGACTACTATCTGCAGACTGTGGACAGGAATCCAGCCTTCTTTTCTTCTGTTTAGGTTTTTCACCAACCTTTGAATGACAACAGCATTAGGAACAGAAGCCAAACAACCCAGAAGCTGTTTGGTGAGGACACACTCTAGGCAGTTGGAGCTGCAAGCAACAATTTCTTCACACCAGGGAAGCATTTTAACACACCTGGCCATGCATTTAAAGTATTCTTCCCACCTAAATTTAGGAACCTAAGTAAAAAGCCTACGCCTCTCTAGACAATGGAGAAGAACAGGACTCCTTCTCAGGTCATCCTGCCCGAGACCCCGAGAGATGCCAGGCGAGGAAAACCTGAAAGAGCCAAGGACAGTTGTTTTTCTCACTCCTCTGCTATTTAGACTGGCAGGATGATTTTAGTCAGGGTACTGTAAGTAAATTCAAGCCCAGATTTAGGCAGCTGGAATTACTCATGCTCGTAAGTGACAACCCTCTGTCTCACTCATGCAGTGAAATTTGTGCTAACAAAAAAGCTTTGCGTGAGAAATCTTTGACTGGCACTGTCTGAAGCCCCCAGCAGTGGTGAACTTTCAGCAAACCTGAGAGGCTTTGCATCTGCTTTTTCTAACAACAAACTGAATTTTTCAAAATGCAGTGAGACTAGATGATCCTTGCAGATCCCTTGCAATTGAAATATTCTATTTTATCCTAATATGAGTTCCCTTAAAGACCAAGGGCTGTAGCTGTCAACCAGGAATCCTGCATGGGGCATCAACATCTGAGTATTTACAGGCTGGTGCGTGCACAAACCTGACCCAGGTTCCTGCTAACATCACCCTTCCCACACCCCAAACAAGGCATTAGTACTCTGGGCTCCCTCCTACTGAGACCCTGGGCTGGCTGATGAGAGCTGCTCAGAATCATCCTGGCAAGGAGAGAGCCGGAAACCTCAGCCAAATGGCTGTAGATCTCAGGAGGGGCATGCTGCCCTTCCAGACAATGGCACAACAGGCAGCAGGCCCAGGGCTGTTCCCAGGGGCTGCTCCCAGACAAGGAGAGAAGCAGCTGTGAGGTGTTCTCTTGTGAGCCACAGCTTTACACACGACAGAAACAGAGTCTGCAGCCACCCCCAGGTAACACTCCTACAGCTGTCAGAGGGAGGAAAATGCCTTGCAACTGCTCACTATGGCTGGTAATGTTCCCAGAGGAACAGAGCCTGGAGCTGAGCTGAGATGGGCAAAGGGAAGCACCATCTGCAGTGGGAAGAGCATGGCAAGAGGGGCTGTGAGGGTGTTGGTAAAACCCAGCTCACACAAAGACCCGTGGCAAGAGAAGTCCTGACTTGTTCCTCCCGGCCAAGCCAGTGTGGGTGGCATCTAAACCTGGCAAGAGAATGAACTCTCCAGCTTCCTGGAATGCTCTAGAGCTCAGTCAGAAGCTGCAAGGAGTGCATCACCAGGCTGGTGACATTTCAAGGGACTGCCCTGCAGGGTCTTAGAGATAAGGCGAAGTAATCCTAAAATACCTACCACTGTCCCTCACCATCTTCATGCAAGAGCTGGATTTCATCCCCGTTTTTCACCAGCAGGTCCTCAGATCCTCGCCTCTTGCAGTCTGCAAGGGCTTTGTATTTTCCTGGAGACTGTGGTAGAGAGAAAAACTTATCTTGTTTAGCCGCATTTCATATTGTGCAGCTGTGATTTCTGACTGCTGCAGGGAATGTGACAGCACCCTATCAGCTACCTTGATTAAAATTATTTCAAGAAACTGTGGCTGAGACATCTTCTCATTCCCTGAACTGAGATACAGAAATGCTGAGAGACATGGATGAGATACATCCATTATCCAGCAAGGGAAGCACGGCAGGATGCTGGCCACGGCAGCCTCCCAGGCTCTGAGGCTATCACATCTCCACCTACCAGCTGGTTCCCGTCCTCCTCCTCCGTGTCCGAGCAGTTGGAGAGGTACTGTTGACCCGACCACTCCTCCAGCCCCTCGCAGATTTCCAGGGACTGGGACATTCCTGGCCAGCCTGCAAGACAGCGTGGGGCTCAGGCTGGGGTCCCCAGCAGCCACAGGAACCCAGGGGGAGGGGAAGGGGCCATACTTCTGTGGGGCTTGCTCTGGGGGGACACGAGCCCGCTGTCCAGCAGCACCGGGCTGGTGCGCTCTGAGTCATTCTCTTCGGAGCTGATAGAGGCTCTCTGCTGCTTCCTGAATGGTTCAGAAAACAACAAGAAGAATCTTAGCTTTACTTCACCAATGAACTCAAACTCCGCGAGGTTTTGTCAAAAAGGGTCAGAAATAATACTGGTACCTCCTACTGGATGTTCCTGTAAAGATTAAGGACTCAGTGCTCAGCTCTTGAGCTTTTTGGGTGGGGAAAGGAAGCTGCTGCAGTGTCTCTGCCCTGAATCAGAGCCCTGTCCTTGCTCTGTCTCCATCTGCAGAGGAGCTGCAGCCCAGGCTGAGCTGCCAGACCCAAGGGTGCTCCTGGCAGAGCCTGGTCCCAAAGGGTGAGGAGTAGCAGCACAGCCCTCCTGCCCCTCCCCAGAGACAGGAACGGGGCCCGCACAGAGCCAGCAGGTGCCTGCTGATGGGAGGGCACCCCAGGGAGCCCCAGCCCGGCACTCACCTCTCACCCAGCTGGGAGGAGAGCGGGAGCTGCTCCGAGCATGAGCCAGGCTGCTGCTTCTCCACTGCTGGGAGGGCAAACACAGCTTAAAGTCCAGGATTTTATTAGCAACTGTCACACTCAAAGCATTACTTTGAAAACTAGACCTTTTGTACAACCCTACTGATTTCTGTTCAGACAAAAGCAGACCTATGGACTCCTGCAAAGCACAGACTTAATTATGAATAAGGTGGCATGTTAGCACAAATCCAACACCAAGCATGCTACTGAGGACCATGATATGCTTAGAATTAGGCAACTGTTATCTATCTTGCTGAATTAAACCTATGACAACAAATGTGAAATAATACCCAAGGTAATGACAACCAAAAAACCCCAAAAGTACTGATTCATTTTCACATGAGCACCAGTTTTTATTGTTATTTCCCTGCAATGTAAGGCCTCACTCCAGCATTTTGCTATCAGGCTTCTAAAAATCAGTTTTCCAGTGAGAATTAGTGGGCTTGAAGATCAGCAATGTGACAATAGGAAAGCCTCTGCTGCAGAGTGAAAGCCACAGAAAAATTGTTTAAATGTACCTTTTATAAGCTCTTGCTGCTTGAACAAAATTTTTCTTATTTCATTCAACCATGCCATCTTCAGATCGACTGTTTGGGCCTGAAGAAGAGCAAATTGTCTGAATTTTGAATTAAGATTCATCCATTATAATGCAGGAATAAAATCTTACTTTTCTACACTGTAATTATCTGAAATCCCCCTTTTCCCCCAAAGCTACTACTAAATTTTAAACAGTCTTGATCTTTTAAAATTGATGATTCCCATTACATTCAGGCAAGGCACAGTGGAAATTGTAGAGCTATCACTACAACCATGAAGATCAATGAGACACATTTTCTTCTCACTGCTCTGAGGATGTGCAAATACCCGGATTTCTGAAGCTACAAACCTGCACCACATACACCTCTTCTCGCCCACTGTACCAGATCTCAAATTTCCGATGATCTCCTTTCACATTCTCAGTTATTCCAACTGCATTCATCTGTGAACCCAAAAGAACAAAAAATTAAACATAATGTGAAGTTCCCTCTTCCCTAGGAATCCAGACTTTTGACAGCAAATTAAACCTGTTTTCACCACATTGAACATGTTTCATCAATTTTAATTTAAGTAGCAACTGAAAGTCATTATCTGTCTCATCCCTCCTGACTTTCTATCAGCTGCATTTTGGAAAACCTTTCCAAAATGAATCAATGGACGTTTGGGAACTTTTCATTCGGGAATCAGTGGAACTAACTGAAGCATCATCTCAGCTGCCTCTTAGCATAGAATTTCTCAGATTTGGCGTATGAAGATTTATAAATACATGACATGTTATCTATCCGCATACTTTATTTCTGCCGTATTATTCTTTATTCACTCACTAAATTCTTTGTTTCCCTCTGTCAGTGATTTTTAAAACCCATTTGTGAAGCCCTTAGCTCCTTCAGGAGTTTGAGTTCAAAGCCTTTTGGCCCCTGGCCATCCCTGTGGTGGTGACAGCGCCTCAAGAAGAATTAACCCTTCTTTCCAAAAGAAGGGGTAATTTCTGGGATACAGCCTAAACTACCTCAGGCCCGGCTTCCAGGACACATGCAGGCTTGAAGCTGAATGCTGCTTTTCTCATTATCACCCATCACTTTTGATAGTTTGGATAACAAGGGCCCAAATCATTCAGGATCTGCACAGTGTGACCCACCAGAACCAAGCTTAAACCATGATCAGAGACAAGAAACTCTTCAGCAACAGGAGAGCTCTGACCTCCCTCCTGAACAGGCCACGAAGCTGAAAACTGCCTGAATACCTGACACCACATGAACTATCCTCTCCCTTAAAGCAGGGATTGCCAGAAATTATTTGCTGATTAAAGGATGGGCAAAAATAGCTCAAGTATCCCACCTGTGTGTTTTGGAACAGATGTAATAATAAAGGTATCATCTATCATAAATTATTCACGCAGACTGGATTAGAGAAATCCACTACAAACACAAACAAAACCTTAGAAATAACATCTGTTCAACACTGCTGTTCCTCCTTGAAAATATGTGCGTGCCCAGAGCTTTTGGTCTGAAAGATTTGGATAATTTACAGAGTAGGTCCCATGGAAAAATGTTCTGTTCCAGCTGTTTCACAGGTTGGTGCCCCTTCTCAGTGACATGAACAACCTCAGGGAGCAGCAACCAAGTTGCTCTTGGCATCACAGAAACATTTAGGCTGGAAAAGACCCCTGAGGCCATCGAGCCCAACCATTCCCCCAGCACTGCCAAGGCCACCATGAACCCCTGTCGCCCAGTGCTACATCCACATGGCTTTAAATCCCTCAAGGGATAGGGATCCTCCTACTGCCCTGGGCAGCTGTGCCAGTGCCTGACCACTCCTCATATCCAAGCTGAACTTGAGGCCATTTCCCCTTTAGGAAGCTGTCTGAGGCTCCATTTTGATTTTATAAAAACTTAAAATTTATGAAAGCTGTTGAAGGGCAGCCTAGAGAGCACCTTATCCAGTCGCTGCAATTCCCAGTTCTGTGCATTTTGTTTACCTTGGCAATTTATAGAGGCTCCTACAAAACTGCCCAGGCATCAAGATATTAGAAATTTTAGATGATCTACTATGATGATGCAAAGAACAAGTGCCAGGAAGAGACAGATTTAAGGTCTGTTCATTCAGGTTAGTGGATTTTAAAATTCCATCTCCTCCCCCTGCCCAGGATTTACTGTCAGCTGCTGTATCACTGCAGTGCAGACCAAGCTGGGTTAGTGCAAAGCTCTGGGATGGTGTTCATCTGCATCAGCTTCCCGTGGTGCCAGGCAGATTTACCTGGCACTGCAGTCACCTGCATCCTCTAGGTTACTGAATCTCGGCTGAAGAGGTGTTTACCACTGTGTTTACCACTGCTCATGTCACACAGGACACAGAATATTATCCTGAGGGTTTCTTTGGTTTGTTTTATGGATGATCTGTTACACAGCATCTACCCAACAGCTCATTTCAGTCCTGAATCCGCAAAAAACATTCCTGCAAAGAAAATTAATTTCCTGATGCTTAGGGACACGTTTTACTGGTGGATTTGGCAGTGCTGGTTTAACAGTTGGACTCGATGAACTTAGAGGTCTTTTCCAATATCAATGTCTGTGATTAAAAATCAAATAAATGTTGATCCCAAGGGTTTTGCCCTCAGTACAGCAGTTCTCAAAACATACGTGTGCAGATGTAATCCTGTCACATCATAGATTTTCTGACTCCAGCCTCTGTGTGTCAACACAAACAACGGGAAAATGAGTCCTCTGGAGGCAAAGGAAAACCGTGGACACACTGCCTGGATTCCTGAGCGCAGGATTTTCTCCTCTGAGCTGCATTTCTCCCTGCCACCTCTTCAGTCCTTTCAGGAGCATGTATGGTAAAACAAGCACTGCAGGGGGAACAAGCTCTCCAGAAAGAAAACTGCTGTTCGGGGAAAACACTGGGTGCCAAAACATATGGCCTGAGACCCGCTTATTATTACATAATTTGTAACAGGCACCAGAGATGAACAGACTTCTCTGCTGTCACCTTGTTTTCTGACTACTTATGGCAAATCCCTCCCCAGACCCCAGCAAGACGAGGGACCTGCAGCAGGGATCTGCTCTGCCTCCAAGTCCTCTGTTTTCTCCTATCTAATACAGACCCCCACGGGTTTTCATTTTTCAAGAAAAACAAGGCACAGCACTGAGGAAAAGCCCCACTGATATTAGAACTGCTCATCACATGCAGTATGCCAGGAGATCGCTTTTAGAGCAGCACTTTGGGAATTTTACTGGCAATAGTTAGCATTTATGGGGTCAGGACAGTTGTTTACACCCCCCATATTTTGCCATAGGCTATCCTTGTCATCTGATAATTGTCCTTTCAGCTGCAGCTGGAGCCTGCCAAAGGAGAAAGGAATGGGGAAGAGGAAGAGTTAACCCTGCATCCTCCTGCAGGCTGAAAGCAGGGCTCAGGAGCAGCCAGGCAGAGCCTGCCCTGGGAGCCTCCCTGGGGCCGGAGGAGCCCCCCTGCTCTCCCAGGTGGGCTGGGCAAGACACAAAACGCCCTTCCATGGCCTCATCCGTGCCTGGAACATGGGCTGGAGCAGGGGCCAGGCACATCCGTACCCCTGGCAGTGGCACAGCTCCATTTCCCTGGCAGGGTCACAGCTGTGACTCCGAGTCTGGGGCTCTCCCAGCTGCTGCCTCAGCTCGACTTCATTCAGCCAACAGCCATCCATGGGCATGGCACATCCCTGTGAGGAACCATGGCCCTCAGCAGCAGAAAACAAGGCACCACGTCAGAGAAAAAATCCCCTCTGGCTCTGCAGAGTTACTGGTCTGCAGTATACATGGCTGTGTAAAGCACCCTCACTTTCATGAATAAAGTGAAAACTCCTTACTTTCAGAAAGTGCTTAAAGCTGTAAGATGAGGTTTTGTCATATCCATCTCCGTGCTCCTCTCGCTTCTTGCAGAAGACCAAGGCTTTCTCATACAGAAACAGGTGCCTCTGCATGGGCTTGAACCTGGCCAGATCCTTCATTTTTGTTGGCCCTTTTCGGTGTCCTGTCCAAACACTGAAAGATCCCTGCATCAATACTTTCCCCAGCTCACTCAGGTCACCCTGGGGAGGGCATGACAAAAACAAAACAAAAAAAAGATAAAGACGTCAATGAAAATGTGAGGGGATGCTCCAAACAATGATGGGACACAGGGCCAGCTCTGTTCCAAGGCACGTCCCTCTAAGAATAGTCTTCCTGGAAGGATCAGAGGATCTTTTGGGAGCAATGACCTGGTGCTGGGGGGAAGCACAGCTCTCATGCAGGGCTGCATCTAGTCCAGAAACTCAGAAACTGGAAGAACTAAAAAGAATGGAAAAGCATCTAGCTCCTATGGAAGAGCATCTCAAGGGCTCTGGCTACTTTAGTGGGACAGGGAAGTGAGATCTGAGCCTGAACTGAGGTATCAGAGGATGGAATCCTCCAGGAGGCCAGGCCTGGCATCAGCAGCTTCTCTGAAACCCTAGGAAAGACAACCAGTCCGATGGGAAAGGTTCAAAATCAGCCTCAGAGAGTAATTTGTTAAATGCTGAATGGGAAATGCTACAGGAACACCCCAGGTGAGTTACTGGGTCAGCCGTGAGAACATAAAGGGGCACACTGGAAAAATACTCCAGAAAACCACAAGGTGGCAAGGGTGGGCACTGTGCAGCTCTTTTTTAGCTATTCCTAAACCCCTGAAATCAGGTGGAAGATTGTCACCTGTGAGGGCTCCCGGATCCCATTCACGTTGTAGCTGTTCTCAGCTCACACATTCTGGGCACCATCCATTCCCAGAGCATCACCCAGCCTTGTACAAGGACTCTCACTGCTCAGATCTACTCACATCATATCCTGTGATTGAAATCTGATGCATGGAGTCGTTGACTGACTTCAGCAAATCCAACATTGCAACCAGAGCTTCTTGAAGTTCCTGAACTCCATCACAGCTTGTGCTGTACTTTAGCAGCTCCTGAAAATAGAAATAGGAGAGCACGTGTTTGCACTTGAACAAAGCAGATTTTTCCACCTTGCCCAGAAGTTTCCAATGCCCAGAAGTGACGTACACTGAGTTTCTTTTCTCATGTCACTGGAAAAAAGGCTCCCCCTGAAGCACAGTCAGTATGAGGTATGGAACAGGTCAAGGAGGGACGGCCTATTTTTAATGTGTTTCCTTAAGGACAATGTCAGCATAGAGCAGCATCACATTCTCCTGATGCCTTTGTGTTGTGTTTTCCTGCTTGGTAAGATATGGCAAATAAGGCTCAGGTCTTTCATTAGCTGCCAAGATGCCCTCAAATGAGCTTGCACCAGATGACTGTCTTCAGAATGGCAGACACAAGGAACAGAATTTATAAACTCCAGAGCCTTCAAGTCAGTAAATGGAAGAGAGAATTTTACCAATGAGATGAAATAAAATTTCAAATCTCCTTACCCATCTACAGCTGCATGTACACTTATTCCAGAGGCTAGAATGTGGTTCAGAAGCTACTGCCCAAGTGTTATTCCTGTCTTACAAAGTGAAAATAACAGCACTGCCCTGCCTCAGATGGGGGACATGAGAATAAATGCATTAAAGATTACAGGTGCCATCAACACCTGAGGAGAAGAGATGCAACAATATATTTCATTCATCAGAGTCTCATCATCATCTCTGGCTCAGTTTTCTTACAAGCACTTCTGTAATTCTGCATTTCTGAACAGATTTAAACAGTCTTTCTCTCCTTAAAAAATAGTCTGTTAAAAGCACTTGTTCCTTTTTCAGGTATGTGAGCATTCATCTTCACTGGAAGTCCCCTCAGGAGAGGCCAAGATAAGCAGTATGTCACCCAAAGCTTGGTGCTGATTTACAGGTAACCTTTAATTGAGAAATAAAATGAATCTAATCTATCTGCTGATGCCCTTTGAAAGGAGAACTTGAAGTACCTTCAGGAGTAACTGGTATTTGGTCAGGCGCTGCACTGGTTTGAGCAGATAGGAATCCAGCCCGAGTTTGTGTTCTAGTTTTCTTTGGCATTCCTGGAACACAGAATTCAGACTAAGTAAGTTTTGCACCATCTGTAAGTAGTTACTCCAACAGCACAATGATGGGGTTTGATGGCTTCAAAGGCTTCATGTCAAAGCGCTGAATGGTAACCACAACTAAAGAAACATTAAGACAACACACAAATTAACACAGCGAGTGGATCTGCCTTGTACTCCTGGGGTACAGGAAGAAACTCCAACATCTCTATTTTTGCGAGCATTTTGTGCTCATTTTTCACACAGCACTAAACAAAATGTGGGAGGACTGTGGGCTGTTGAGGAGGGTGTTCAGGACAAGGGAGTGTGCCACGGTGGTGCCTGCCTGGGTGGGAGGAGCAGCTCACCTGGAAGAAGGAGCTTTCGGAGCACTGCCTCCACAGGGACTCGGAGCGGGGCTTGTTCTGGCAGTACTTCTCATACATCTGGAAATCCTCCCGCTGCAAGGCAAGCCGAGAGGAAAGGAAAGTCACCCCCAGGCACCCAACCCTGCTGGGCACCGAAGGAGGCCAACACCCAGACGGGGTGTGATTTATCTCTGCTGCCCTTTAGTGTCTAAAAGTGACAGAGTCTGGGTGGAAGAAGCACAGCTGGGGATCACAAGCCATGGTCACGACAGCTGCTCTGCCCCATCTCTGCTGGCCTGGCTGCTGGTGCTGAGCGTCAGGAGCCTCTCACTCAACCAGCATACCTGAGGTGTTGCAGAGTGCAACAAGCCAGGAGAAACAGTGGCCTTTAAGTCTGCTTTGTACGTGGAAATGATTCACCCACCCTGTCTAGGAAACAACATCCCACTCTCTCAGGTGCTCCCAGGCAGTTTTCCAAACTGTGCAGGAAAATTCTGCAAGAGATGGGAGAAGGGACAAAAATGCAGCAGTGAGCAAGGTGAGGTCTAGGCATTCCAGCATTCCAAGGGATCAGCCTGGTAAAGGGGAGCAACACCATACTTGTTGTGGAAGTCATAGATCTCGGGCATGTTTCCGAAGAGAACGTCCTTCCTGTTCCTCAGCACGGGGGGGCAGCAGGATGAGCATGGCAGGATTATCCATCTCAGCTCTGTAGCCCTGCCAGATGAAAAAGGGCTCATCACTCAGCTGTCCTCTCCTCAAAGGCAGAGGGAAAGGGGACATGGACAGACTTCCAATATGATCTCTTTGTTTCTAAGTGCAATATCCCTTTCATTCCCTGTGTTTTGGTCTCTAAATCCCTGTCTTTCAGTCCCTGGGCACACGGGGTTGTGGTCCAGAAGGGAATGGCATGGGACAGCTCACGTGGGGCCAGCAGCACTGCAGAGATGCTCCCAGTTCTCCCAAATCATCCTGGCTGCAGGAGAGGACCCACAGGAATGCTTGTGTGGGGAGGACACGTCTTGTCCGTGTCCATGGGACGCAGCACTGGCAGTGTGTGTGTGCGGAGTGCAATTCCACACAACCTCAACAGAACCAGGGCAGGAGGCAAGCCACACACCAGACACAGCTTCAGATCAAATCAGAAATCCAGGGGCTTTCTGCCCTTGTACAAGACGTGCTGAGCGCTTGGGTCTTGCTCTCCTCAATGCTTCAGGAATTCTGGGCTCTGTGGCTCAACCTGCCCCTTGAAATCTCCCTGACTGGGGAGGAGCTGGGAGGGACAAAATTGTTGGGAGGAACTAGAAAATAATGTAGAGCTCCACAAAGTAACATCACTGCACCAGGTACAGCAAATTTCCTGACTGCAGTGCAGAGCTCAGCGCCATCAGTGCAAAGAGGCCCCCAAGAATTCACTAGCGACAGCTCAGCCACAGCTGGTCACCAAGGACTGCACTGAACCGAGCCCTTTTAACATGAGCAGCAGAAATGTGTTCAATATGTACAGCACATCTCCTCTGGCTTTCCAAACTAATCTCTCACACTCGCTGTGGCTGGAATCAATATTTCTTATACTAAGCAGGCATTTTGTAGTTGATTAAGGATGCAATAGATGATAAGTATCTGGAAAATTAGTCATTTTTATTTAAGGCCAGCAAGCAGGCTTGCCTCTTTAAAGGAAATACTATTTTCAGAAAACTGAAGTCTATCTGTCCATTTTTCTCTATCTAGACTCGGTGTGCATAGCAATAAATCTGTGTACCTGCCAACTGCTTCATCAGAGAGAGTGTGGTTTAACAAAAACCCCAATCAGTGCAGGGAAATTACGTGTAACTACCTGCAGTCCAACAGATTTATATCCTGCTTGCTCCTGGGTGAGAGAAATATGATGGGGGGAGCTCTTTAACAGCCATCTTGTTTTGGCCATCAGCAAGAGTTATTTTGGAATAAAGTAGTAATGTCTAAAATGACAGTATGAGAAATCATGATCTGCTTTCTAAAGCAAGGTGCTTCATACAGCCACAAACTTCACAGTATGGAGACACAATTCTCCCAAGGATAAAGCACAAGCTGCTTCCTTTTGGCTCCTAAAGGTAAAGAAAATTAGGGAACAGTGAAAAACCCCAGCTTTTTGTATATTTTACGAGCACTGGTAAGGCTAATTACCAGTGCTTTTGTGTACAAACAGAAGGATTCGCCTTCATTGTAGATGAAAAGCTCATCCTGACACCAACTGTTCCCACAGATGCCTCCAACAAAGAAAACCTAAGGAGCAAACTTGAGCATTTAAGACTAGATTGGGATCTGACAGCCCGGAGGAAGCCTGCCCTGTCACATCTGAGCTCAGTTTGAGAGTGGCAGGTGCCCTTTTGTACAAGTCACCAGGGAACAGTAATGAGCAACCTGGAGAAGTCACTCACCATCAGAACAGTGAAGAGCTCCTCCACATACACTCTCTCTGTTTCTATAAGCTCATTTATGACGTGGCTGAAATGAAAAAAAAAAAAAAAAAAAAATAGAAGTGCATTATTTCTATATCTATAAAAAGCCCCACAGGTGATCAGTGCAGTTCAAGGAGCCCAAAACATCGTGTGATCTCATTATTAACCAAGAGAAAAAAGCACAGGAGATGACATGACACCTGGGTCAGGCTGAGGGAAGGCAGCAATGGGGCAAGGATCAGCCAGGAATAAACATCATTTGAGGTGATGTGAATGGGGTGAGTGCTTACCCCTTCAGAATATCTAAGCTGTCATCACTGTCTGAAATAAAATACTGCAAGGAGTTCCGCTTCTCCTGATAGTCGTGCATGACCTCGATCTGCAAGAGAAACGGGAGGCACCGGGAAGAGCTGCAGGAAGAGCCCTGCAGGGGCAGGAGGAGCCCAGCCCCTGGTGCCAGCCACAGAACTCTTGGGGCAAGGATGAAATGTGCTTCCTTACAAGAACCCTTGGGCAGTCAACCTTAAAAGGGAGAAACATGTCACGGGTAGCCAAATATTCCCAGAAATTACCGTGCTACATAAAATCTGAAAATACTGGTGACACAACTCATTAGTGAAGAGGCCAGAGAACAGCTTCCACAGGGGAAATATCTGTGAATGGGGATATTTCCTAATACACACCTCTGTTATGTAAGAAATAAGGTCAGGGAATAACAGGTATCCAGATTTTGGAAAATCAATCCAAGATAGAGCTCAGGTGTTGGACTAATCCAACTAAACCACATGGATATAAGAGGTTTGAGTATGCTTGATTTTTCTAAAAGGCAAAAGGAAATAAAGAGAGCATTTCCAAATCCAGAGTACACTCAATCTTTAGAGCAGTTTTCAGTTCTTCAGTGCATAAAACTAACTCAGATTTCATGAGGAATTTTTACCTTGCGAGAACTTGGAGTTTTTCTTGAAGTTTTCTTCCCAGGGAGAGAGAGATCAAATGAAAATTTCAAACTGGAATTAAAATCCACACCTTGGGTAGGAAAAAACCAGAATTACATAATGAACATCTATAGTGAAGGAGATTCCTCAGACAGAAACTAATAAGTCAGGAAGAAAAATGGGATACACTCTAGGAATAAATAATTAGTTAGCTAGTACTAATAGCAAACTGACAAAATAAAGGGTATTTATCCCAAACAATACTGATTCCACATAGCACGTCACACGGTCATAAAGGCCATAAAGTACAAATATTTAGAAAAAACAATGTCCACTAAGGGAGCACAGTAATCAAAACCTAACAAAGTCTCTGAAGCCCGAGCTTCATATGATAACAGCAAGAACAATAAAAGCAAATAAACTACAAAAAAGAACATCCCCTACTAGGACACTCTTTTAAAGTCCTTTCATAAACATAGGGCAAGATGCTCAGCTGTAATAAACTGTTTCTCCATCTTGCACAGATTTATTGATATTGCCAGTAAATAATTACAAGCTGTAATTGAGCTACAGAGGTAAACTGGAAGCTTCAAAATAAAGCATCAGTCTCTCCAGTGAGTTGCATGCCATCATTCATATACTTTGTAAGAAGGATGTGGACACCCTGGAAAGAGTCCAGAGCAGGCCAAGGAGATGCTCTGAGGGCAAAGTGGTGTGGAGAGCCCATCTTCAGCTGGGGCAGCTGTGAGATCCAGCTGCTGCAGCTGTCACAGCCAGGCCTTGCAGCTCCTGGGTAATCAGGGAGCTCTGGATGCTGCAGACACACCAGAGGAGTGCACGGGGTGGGGCCCATCACACATGGGGACACCCAAAAGAGGTGAGGACTTGGCAGCGCTCCTGCGCAGGGACTGCCCCGGGAGAAGGGAACACGGATGTGGAGCTGGGTGGGAGATGGGCACCAGCTCCTCTTGCAGGAGTGACTCTGATGCCTTAAGCGTTATCTTTGCTGTATTTCAGGTTCTGTGCTGCCCAGGCGCAGCTCTGAGCTCACACTCAGGGTCACTCAGCTCTCTGCACACAGCAGCGACACAAAACAAATCCTGTTCCTGCTGCACACCAAGGACAACTTTCAGCCCCAAAGCACAAACAAGGGTGGCTGGAGGGAGGAACAAGAAGGATGGGACCTCACAGCCTGGAGCTGGAATTGAACAATTCAACCCCAATATGGACCAAAACTGATCAAAGTGTGAGACCTCGTGACCCTTTGTCCATTTTGTGTCCATTTTGTGCCCATTTTGTGTCCATTCTGTGACCATTTTGGGTTCACCTTGGGTGTAGCCCTGGCCCTGTCCTGCCCAAGGTGTATCCTGGAGGCCTTTCAATAAGTATCTCCTTTATTCTCCAGCTCTGTCCAGTCTCTGCTCATGGTCAGCCTTCCCAAGGCATCAACTCTGCTCCAGCACTCGGGCTCTGCCACAGCCTGCACATCTCACTACACCTGAGGCTCAGGGTGGGATAGGTTTACTCCTCCCCCCTCCCCACCACCCCAAAAAAATGGTTTAAAAATTGGAACCACATTTCTCAGACAAGCTTCAAATCCAGGGCAAAGATAAAAGAGGAAGCATCTATCCTCAGACAGAGACAGAAAGGGAGGAAAGGGGTGTAGAAACATAAGAAAGAAAGGAACAGAGGACAAAAGTGATGTGCTCAGAGTTGGTTTTGTTTCAATCCACACCATAAAACCCATCCATCTCAAAGCACTCCCAGCAGAGCTCAGCGTGTGCCTTTGACACTGCCCATCACACCAGCAGGTCTGCAGCAGTTTGATGTTTGGTATCAAACAGACTTTATTAAAAAGCTCTCTTGTCATGATCTATCCAAAGAGAAGCCTTTTGTCTTTCCCACACTTGATCATTGCTTTCAGCAGAGGATTAATGGAGGGTACCTGTGCTTTGCAGGTGACTGAGTGCCTCTGCTAGAAAAACTTTTTGCATCCCAAAAAGGATGAAATAACTCCAGCTGAGTGATGATGATCTTACAACATCCCACTGAGGTGGTCACCCGTCTACCCTACTCTTCAGGTCAATAATTTGTCTTTAACTCTCTCCTCTTTCCAGAAAACTGGAAAAGCTCTGTTAGGTAAAATGGGCAATGCCCTAGTTTAAAAACTTGGAGCTTTTTTACTGATTGGGGAAAGGGATTCAGAAGGTAATGTGGTTTAGAGAGGGTGGCATCAGCCTGGGAAGAGGAAATCTGGGATTTATTTGCTGCACTGGCCTGCATCTTGAGCAGTTTAATTTCCCTCACTGCATCCAGCTTCATTCCCACCCCTCCACTTGGCTATTTACATTTCTCATTCCCTGAATTGCTTTGGCTACAACTTACCAGAAGCAGTATTTGTTAATCCATCATAAAAACCTTGTGCTAAAACACAAGTGTTTAATTGCTTTTATATGGTCAGATCACTGAATTTAATATTCCGACGTAGTTTGGCAAGTCCCTGGTTGAAAATACATGGATGCTACTTCGGAGTCTCTCTTAATTCCGCTGATACAGGGCAGCCAAGGATGAAAGTTCTAATGTTATCATTTAAAGCTCACATGGTGCCACATCCCATTACCAAAACTAAGGCAGAACATTCAGTGACCTCAGTTCAATGAGGATTTGTACCTTTATGGGCATTAATTATTCCACAACTGGGATTTAGGGAAGACACCCTCAAGGAATCAAAAGGAGTTAAGCATCCAGCTCATTTCTGTTCATGAGATTTGAGCTCCTCATTTCTCCAAGCTCCTTTGCAAACATCAGTCTAACTTTATGTCAGTTCCAGCTCAAGACAGCCGCAGGGAATAGGCAAGCTAATAAATTTATAAACCTTGCCCTTTTTCCCTGTAGTATTAATTCACCAGTTTCCAGCCCAGCAGGATGCCAGTAAAGCACAACTGGAGGTGTGCACTACTTACAGATCTTTTTCACTGAGCTGGAGGTGGAAATAGGTAACAAGCAACCAGCTTCATCCTTCACACAGGTAAGGGAATATTGGCACAAACACAGGAAAGTTAATAAATCACCTGCTATATAGTCAACAACCTCCAATAACTCTGTATCTGCCAGCAAGGTTTAGTTAGCACCTCAAAACCATCTTAAGCCTTACTCGTCCTGCCTCAAAGCAGGAAATTATCAGCCGAAAACACCGCAATCCCACAACGTTTTACCATGTTTAGGAGAGAACAAGGGTGACTTTGATCTGGGAGGATTTTCTGGGCGAGGCGCTACCAGCTGGACGGGCCGCACGTGTTTATCCAGCAGCTTCCTGAAGCAGGACTGCCGGCTCTCAAACATGCTGCGGACGCTCTCCAGCTTGGCCTGCACGGCCTGGATCTGGCACTGCAGCAGAGAGTGAAGAAAGGCTGACAGGATCACCATCACTCTGCACCGAAGCAGAGGCCGGTAAAGGTGAGGGCAACCGCCACACCGAAACCCTGCTCCTCACCTGGGTGACAAGGAACTGCAGGCACGGCTTACCTTCAACTCAGGTGTTAAGACCGACTCAAAATCGTAGTGTAGGGCCTGGGGATCGTAGTTTAAGTATTCTGAGGAGCCTTCAAGAAATCTTTCTATGTCCTGGAGTGCTTTCTGAGCGCCTTCCTTAGACTGGCACTTATCCATCTGCTGGTTGGCGAGCAGGTAGGCACCTTCATCACAGCACTGCAGAGCCTGGGGACAGCACAGGCAGTGAGACCTCAGCAGTACCTCCGCTGCGGCGAGGCTCTCGTGGGGAGTGTCACTGACTGGATCTGGGTGCAGCTAAACAGCAGCCCCAGAGACCTCAGCACTGACTGTGGCTCAAGTAGAGAGCAGAAAGGCCACGCTTTTTTCTGTAAGGTAACTCCAGTCCTCAACAGTACCTGGATAAAATCCAGGGGACACCTGACATGAAAGTACTAGTGCACAGCTGACCCCAGTGATAAGCAGATGTTTATGTCTCTCTAGGAAAGCTGAGGGGGGCACTTTGGAGCTTACAGGGAGGCTGGCAGGTTTCTTGAGGCTCAGTGCAGACCTGAACTGGGGCTCACTGGCACTCACACACTGTGGTGTGCACAGGGGTGAGGAGGTGCTCCAGAAAGAAGAGAGAATCTCCAGTGCTGTGAATGGGAAGGGAGACTGGGAGAGCAGGACCATGTTGCGCTCCAGGCTAGACCCTGTGCACCAACCAGGCCTGCAAGGAGCCCAGGAGAGGCTGCCAAGGAGCTGTCTGTCCCCACAGATCAGCACAATGCTGGAGTGGAGCATGCAGAGAGGAAAAATGAGCTCCCCAGTTCCCCAAAACAGGGAAATGGAACAGGGTCAAAATTCACTGTTTCTCTTAATTGGCCTCAAGCACATTACAGCCGTGTGCCTTCTGGCCTAATTAGCGTGAATTTCTCTAAATGAATATTGGATGCTGATTAAGATATCAAAGAGCATTGGAGCCACATGACTCCACTTCCACGCTAGCACACAGCAGCTGTGCCTACCTACCAATCTGTCACCTTATTTTACACTCAGCCATGTTCATCCTTAATCACTCGGAAAAAAGGGCTGGAGTTTATGTGAAAGTGTTACCTCTGTCACACTGGGCATGAAAAACTCCAGTCAATTAATACATGGATGCAGCATGAAAGCACAAGCATGAAAGCAAGAGCAGCAGCTGAACTTGGTGCTCTGTGGAGACGCCCACCCCTTTCTGCTGTCCTCACAGCACCAGCAGAATACCTGCTGTCAGCAGATACCTGTTTGCCGACTGGCCAGCTAAGGGAGGGGTGTGGCACTCCTCCAGCCTCTGGGGAACACCTCCCCAGCACCAGCTGCTGAAGAAAAGCTGCAGATTTCAGATGCCTGCAGCTAAGAAGAGAGGCTAACCCCACGAAGGAGCTAACCAACCGTCCCCTCAGAGTGCTGTGCCTCTGAGCTCTACCTGCTGGAGGCGGGTGTGAAGCTCCAAGGTCTTCTGCAGGCGCATCTGCTTCCTTTTGATCTCGTCGGACAGGAGGTCGGAGTGGTGCCGCAGCTCGTTGCACTGCTGGCAGATCAGGTTGAGGGCGTAGTGGTGGTTGGCTGCGAGCTGGTGTCCGTGCAGAATCACCACCTGAGCCTTCCCTATCAGATCCTGCAGGGGAAGGGAGAGAGGGGACTGCACACTCATGGAAATAATGCCAAAGTGTCCACACGTGCCAGTGTGCTCTCTCACTGGATTTCAGGCACACACGGAGGTCACTGCCATTAGGAGCAGCCAGCATGGGTGGCTGATGACGGATAAAATGGTACCCGTCAGCCGGGAAGAAAACCCTTTGCTATCCATAAAGAGGATGAAGAAGAAAAGAGTATTTCACCACACTGGGAACGCCCTGAGTGCCTGCTGGCAATGCATCACTGCCCCCTCCAGGAACTGCACCCTGAATAAACTGCAGCTGATGCCCATTTCAGGCACACTGTGCTCTGGGCATCAAAGGCAATTGGAGTATTTAAGGTTTATCTTGATGCCAAGAACACAGGATCTTCTCTGCACACCTTAGTCAGCATAATGCTCGTGGTTTCTCCAGGGCTGGATTTCCACTGGGGTGGCTTTCCTGCTGCACCCTGCCTGCCTGCCTGGCGTTTTGACCCTCCTCCCTCCCTCCACAAACACTTCTCCCAAATGGCCAGTAAGCCTCAGACCTTTCTCTAGAACTCCTCCTCTGTGTCCACATCCCTCAGGATTTCTCTGCTGACCCTGGCCCACGTGCCCAGCACATCCCTTTTCCAAAGGTCACATCCTTAGCTGGGCTCCTCTGAATCATTCCTCTTCGCTCTTCTTTCCCCTATTATCTCTTAGTCTTCACCCATATGTTATGTTCAAGTCACAGACATGTCAGGATACAACTTTTTTTGCAACTCCATGTGCCTGGCAACAAGTCTCTGCCTATTAGCATAGCTAAAGCACTTAAAATATAAATAATTCTTCTTCCAGCTCATTAAATCCCACGCCTCCCCCACGCTCAGACATTTATCTGCTCCGGATTTTCACCGTGGCTCAGCAATTTATTTTAACTGTGATAATTAAATACCCTGTTTCTGGCTCTCAGAGTGATCACAGCGTTGCTGCTCAGAGCAGAGACATGAAATCAATCCCTTCGTGCAGCACGTACCAACAACTCACACCAGAACCAGGTAATTTCAGCAAACACCTCCCACCACAAACACGGAACGTGGCTCTTGTGTCCCATCAGTGCTTCTTCTGGTCAAGGTCATCTCACCTGGGCCATGCCATCGAAATGATCCAAGTCCTTCAGCCTCTGCTTCACTTGGGGGACGCTGTCGCCAGTGTCGGGCAGCTCCGCTTGCTGAGCCATTAAAAATTCAATGGCACTCTTGACCTAGGCACAAAGGAGAAGACTGCTGCAAAAGGATACAAAGCACAGGCAGGAAATCATTCTGAGCCCAAAATTAATCACACTTGAGCTAAGATTGCTAAATCCAATAATACAACTGGTGCCCAAGAACTAATTTCGAAATTCAAAGATGCTTTCATCAGCAAGATCCACGTGGCTGCAAGACAGTGATACCTAAATTAGCTCTCAATGAGGAAGCACAGTCGTCTCCCCAAGCTACCTAGCCCTGCCACAGCCGAGGAACAGCAGAATAAAATAAACACTCTCAAAATAAAAAGCAAAAAAACTTCTCTCCATCAGATCTCCAACTCTCCCTTCTGCCAGTGGAAGCGCATCTGATCCTACCTCTTGAAAACTTTGCTCAAACTTCCAGAGTTGCAAGTATTGCTCCATTTTTAACTGGTGTTTTTCCCAGAAGCCATCAAAAGCAGTCTCCATCTCACGCAGCTGACCAAGCAACCTTGGGCACAGAAAAAGGATAGGATTGGAACAATTTGCAAACAGAGGACTGGCAGAGATGGACAAGACCCAGAGATCACTTACACAGGTCTTCTGGACTCAAGGTCTCAGAAGTCAACAGACATGTACACATGACTTGAGATGATCTCAGAGAGATTTAGTAAAACCACCACTGCAGAGGACAGCACCTGTGTGGAGCAGCTGCTGCTATCTCCATTTATGTGGGTAAAACCTGTGAGCCTGGTATGGGAGACCCCTGCATCTGCTCCACAGCCTCACCATAACAGTGGGGATAAAGATCAGAGCAGGTCAAAATCATGGGAGAAGTCACCCAGCAATCTGATGGGCTGGAGCAAAATTCTGGTAGCTTTGTCTTTGATAGGTGCCCTAAACAACACATCCACACCTAGATAATTTGAGTGTTTCCATTGAAAAATCAGGGAAATTAGGAACACAGAGCACTCACCGATTCACAGTCTCCCAGTCCCCAGGCCTCTCTTGCTGCTGCTGGTCCTGACTGCATTCCCCAGAGTCAGGCTCTTCAAAACTGCTCAAAAGCAAGTTTCCCTCTTTTGTAACTGCTGTAATATCTTCCTGTATAACACAAAACATTTCTCATTCAGGCTGTTTATTGTGAGGTAAGGGTAAGTCATTCTGCGTTTCTCCTGCCTTAGTTTCCCTGTGTGGAACAAAGCACCAAGAGCCAACAGACCAAAGGACTCACAGCAGATGTTTCAGTTCTCTTAAGATGGAGCTAGCCCCTGGAGCTGCATGAGGCTGAGCCACGGACACCAGCACAGGTGGAACCTGGCCCACATGAATTCATCAGGCCACAAAATGACACAGGAGCAGGAGGCCAGCACTGCCCCAGCTCCCTCCTGATGAGCAGGTGGTGATGCTGCTGTGAGACATCTGTCCACAACTTCATGTCTTCAAGAAAGGTTTTCCACAGCTTGGAGGCTGTGCTTCTCCATCCAGGTGAGGAGAGGAGGTCATGAGAGGAGCATCCCACGGGGGAACAAAGCCAGGATTGAGCTCACATAGCACTGCTCACTATGACCCCTACATATAAAATCAACTCTGCCAACATAATCTCTGCTTAGGGAGGATTTAAACCCTTGGTGTCATCCTTAGCATCAGCTGAGGTGCTTTGTGCTGGCTGGGGTCAGCCCCAAGGCAAACGTGCATTGGGCCAACTATTTTCAGGAAAAAGAGGCCAAACACAGAAATGAGGAGGGAGGAAGCACACGTAGCTGGTGAACTGAGGTGGAAGAGGCCCTCAAGGAGTGACCTGTGTATGGCTCCATTGGAGAGCCAGGCACTGGAGGAGTCAGAGCCCATCCTAGGAGATGGCCAGGTTTCTATTGCCAGAGAAACAATGACAAAGTCTCTTCAGGGAGAAGATTCAGACAGCCCAGACTCACTTAAGTTGCTGCCCCAGATAGCTCACAGCAACCTAAACATAACATCAGGTTGAGGGCAGCAGCCCAGGAGCAGGACAGAGCTGCAGGAGCCTCCTCTCTGCCACACACAGTGTCCCCTGCCAGTCTGCATCCCTGTCACTAAAGCACCCTGAAGATGACCTCAAGGCAGAAACCCCATCTTCTTTTTGACACTGACACAGGCAGGAGACTCGGAAGAGAAGAGGAATGATGCAGTGTGTTTTAGACTGCAGGGGGCTGTTATTTCATCCTCTTACACCTCACTCTCCAGACACCCACATTCCTCCTTTGATTCAAAGCCATTCCTTATCCATAAAGCAAAGTGGCCCAACTGTCTAACAGGTGGCAACTTGACTTTTCCTATTCAGTATATCAACGGGGTTAATTTCTCAGTCACTCCGTTTAATTAATTTCTGTCATTTTTTCATTGTGCTTGCTGCCAGTTTCTGTCCAGCATCACAGCTACATAAATTATCCTGATTGACTAATTATTTGAGTTCAGGAATCGACTGTACCAGTCTTGGGGTTGTCGTGAGAGAGCTTGCTGTCACCACAATCTGTGCCCAGTTTCTCATCTGCTTTTGTGTTTCACGGTCTTAGAAGGAACAAAAGAAAAAAGCCAACAGACCTCCTTCCAGACAAAAGCCAATGAGTGGTTTTGATATTTGAAATTAATAGATGAGGAATTAGAAGCAACAGATGGCTTGTACTGAGAGCTGCTGTGCTTTCTACGCAAATGAAAACACGTGATGCACTTTATTTCTCCACAGAGAAAAGTGGGCACTGCTGACTGGTTTATCCACACTGTGGAGCTGATATTTGCCCCCTACACCGTGGCCATGGTCCTGAGCACGAAGCTGAAGTCCCTGAGTCATGCTGCAATAGGTGTAGCTGCTATTTTGTATTACTCTTTTCAAAGAAGAGATAGAGGCCCATTGGCAGTGTCTACAATGATACTTTCCAAACATGAACACATGTATTTATGCCTACACACAGCACAGCTTGGATGACATTCTCAGTATTTCTTAGAGGCAGCTTTCTGGGAACTCGCTTTGTCACATGAATGACAAATGATTAAAAATTAAAATAGATACAATTCTTTGACTTAGGGAAATGAAACCTGTCACAAAGCAAAGGTGCTCATTCTTCAGCCACACAGAACAACTATTAACACAGTGATTGCTTCTGAAGGAAGGGTTTGGGGCCAGGCTTTTGCTGCTCCCTGAAAGATGCAGGAGCACCGAAAACAACAGGCTGATAAAGCAGCAGCTGGCTGCACTAAACCTTCCATTGACCCCTATAATAACATTAATCACAACCAGAAAGAGTTGAAAAAAATATTTAAAATATTCAAGAAACAAATGTTGTTTCAGACAAAACCTGGAGGCTCTCATGAAGACAGGGGTCACATCGTGGACGCTCTGTAGCGTGTGCTCACACAGAAACCTTCACCTTGGACGCTCTCCAGCACAGTTCCCTTAAGTGCCCCCAAGGAAGAGCCACCAGGCAGAGGGACCTGGGGACAAACCACCCCTCCAGACCTGCTGATGAACTGTGCCTGCAGCTTCCTGCAGCCAAGGGTACGAGGCAGAGGGGATCCCAGCTGAGGACACGGCCAGGCAGCTGACAGAGCCCCCCAGGGCCCTGCTGGCAGCCAGATGTGCACAGCCCAGGGGAGGAGCAGGCTCCAGACAGCGAGTGCTGCAGCAGGAGGCAGCTGGCAGCCCAGGCAGTGTGCTGGCTGCTGGCAGGGTGATGTGCTTGAGGCGTGGCAAAGGCACGGGGAACGCAGCAGCAACCACGCCGAGTCCTACCCTCGTCTGACAGCACACACAGGGCAGGGCAGGGCAGGGCAGGGAGGAGTGGGCACCAAACCAAGGGAGCAGCAGAAAGCCCAGCTGCCTGTGCAGAGCTCTGCTGAGCCTTACCTTGAGCTGGCAGTACCTCTCGGTGCGCAGGGCCAAGATGCGCTCGATGGAGTACATGTCCTCGGGCAGCTCCGTCTCTGCCAGCTCCGTGCCAAAGCACTGCAACATCTGGGCAATCTCCTTCACAGTGAGTGCAAAGCTCTCTATGGCCTGCTGGGACACAGTGACCGCAATCAGCGCTCACCACAGCCCCACGCTGGCCAAGAGCAGGGCTGAGCTGTGCCAGGAGCCCAGGGGATTGCTCTGAGAGAGCCGGTGGGATGTGCACACAGGGAGAACATCCCACGGGGAATGCCTGCCTTGCATCTGGGGGACAACACCCCAGGGAAAACTGAGAGGAGACAGGAAGCATAAAAACCCACAGCGAGGCACAACTCCTGATTCCTGGCAATATGAAAGGAAAGTTCTTGCAAAGGGAAGGAAACGAGCCTAAAAGGGAATTTTCTGAATTCTCTGCATTTGGTCAGTATGCAGTAGGGCAGTCTCACTACCCTGCTTCCCAAACACAGTCCTGATATTAATCACATTAAGCGACCATTATTAACAAAAAAGCCTACTTGATATCTCCCATGAAGGGAATTTTAATAAAGATTTATGAAGACACATCTTTTGGGAGCAGTTTCAAAAGGAGCCTGAGGGAGTCAATCATCCAGCTCCCCTGCAAGCCCACCAAAGCCTAACACCCCTTGGCTCATTTGCATGTCTGATCTAGGAGGTGCAGAAGCTTTGGGGAGTACTCCCAGCCCCCCAGTGCTCACTGCCTGACCGAAAACCTTCCCCAGGGAGTCCCAGCTGGCTGAGAGCCTGTGGGCAGCCAGCACTCACCGTCCTGAAGATGACCCACTCGCTGTGGCAGTACTCCAGGGTGCCCCCAAGCTCGGGGGTCAGCTGCTGCTCGTCGATGTATGTCAGCAGGTCGCTCACCGAGCTCAGCATCACCACCTGCACACACACAGGGCACTGCTGGCACCTAGGGACTGCCACTGCTGCCCCCCACACACACCTGTTAGGGACCTCAGACCTGAGTCTGCTCCTGTTTGTTCTGGAGCAGTGCTTCCTTCTTACACTCGGGGCTTAACACAGCTTTTATTTGGTGTGTCTGACCATTGCTCTAAGCCACCCTGTTGCCTTGTACTTCCACACCCAAGCAAATGTTTCCAAATAAAGAAAAGGATTTCGGTTTCACCTCAAGACTTTGAAGGAAGAAAAACTAAAATCTTCCATGCCCTTCCTACAGTGGTTGGCCCAGTGGCAGCACAGAGGCACCTGCTGGTCTCTGTGGCTGCTCCTCAGAGATGTGGCTAGTTTCTGTTGGGTGGTTTGCCAAAAGCCCTCCTAAAACATGAAGCACTCAAGAACGAGTACAAAGCCCCTCAGTGCTTTTTGGGGTGTCTTATCCAGGTGTGAGGGGCTTCCCTGCACCTGCACACGGCTTCTGTTTTGTTTTGTATTGTTTGTTATTCTCTCATTTATTAAAATCTTTTGCTTTACAAAACACACCCAAGGAGCCCTCTAGCAAATTATTTTTAAAAAAATTAAAAAAACAAAAAAAGCCCAAAAAAATCAACAACATTCTGAGAAGTGCTGGACACCCTCAAAGATTGATACACCTTTGTGGGGCTCATCACACGCTGGCCTCATGTGAGGTTGTCCCTTTCCTAGATGAAAAGCACATGAGATGCTGCAGAGCGGGGCTGAAAGCAAAGTGATGCAAGTTTAGGCAAGGCATGACCAGGAAACTGGAAAGAGCACAAACGTTTTAGTAAGTTATGAAGCACGGACCAATTTCACATAAATATGTATTCGTGATTTTTCTGTGCGTCTTGATCTGCCATAGGATATGTCAGGAATGTTCAAAATTGTGCAACGAACAGCCATTTTAGAGTGAAAGATGTAAATTTAGTGAAAAGCATGCTGTTTCCTAGAAGAAAGCCTTAATTTGTTTTCTGTGTTTGTAATAGCATCAAGCTTAGATTCTATAAATGTACCTTTCTTCCCTCAATTATTCTCATTATGTCCTCTAATCAAGGTGATTTAAAAGTCTGGAAATTTTGAGCTGACAATATAAATTCATTTCATTTGCTATCTGAGGAACAAACATCACCATGATGTTGGTATGGAGTCTGCACTTAGATGAGTATGGGTAAAATTCATAGCAAAAGCTCCACTAGACATGTCTTTTGCCTTTTCAGACATTAAACAAATTCCTGGCTACTCTTCACATAGAATGGTTTGGGTTGGAAGGGACTTTAAGGATCATGAAGTTTCATGGGCAGGGACACCTTCCACTGTCCCAGGCTGCTCCAAACCCCAGTGTCCAGCCTGGCCTTGGGCACTGCCAGGGATCCAGGGGCAGCCACAGCTGCTCTGGGCACCCTGTGCCAGGGCCTCAACACCCTCCCAGGGAACAATTCCTTCCTAATACCTAATCTAAATCCCCCTTCCTTCAGCTTAAAGCTATTCCCTGTGTTCTGTCCCTCCATCCCGTGTCCCCAGCCCCTCTCCAGCTCTCCTGGAGCCCCTTTAGGCCCTGCCAGGGGCTCTGAGCTCTCCCTGGAGCCTGCTCCTCTCCAGGTGAACATTCCCAGCTCTCCCAGCCCGGCTCCAGGGCAGGGGAGCTGATCCCTCTCATCCCCCCATGTACATGCCCCAGTGAACCCACGTCCTCCTCCTGGGGACCCCAGCAGAATGTGACCCTGGGGCCAAGGTGCAGGGCAGCTGTGGGCACACACAGCAGCTCCACAGAGCCAGCTCTGTACCGGTAACTTGAGCAGGAAATCCTCCTGGCTGAAGCGGAACCCAATGTCGGTGAAGGTGCGCTGGAAAAACCCCGTGGGACGGAGAACCATCACCAGGTGCAGATTCCCTGGGAAGGATGCCTGCAAGGAAGCACAGGTAACACTTACCCTGGGCACATGGCAGCTCCAACAACAGCATTCACTGCACTGAAAACAGGGGGAACCATTCAATTTTAGTTTAGTTTGTCTGTTTGTTTTTTTCTTCTTCTCATTGCTGCTGATAGCCCTTTCTTAGGAAAACAAAGAGTGAGGTGCTGGGAGTGCTTTAGAGATGTGGGATGTAACTGCAGCAGGGTTGTGCAGCTCCACTTCCCTTGGAGTGGCAGGAGTTCGGCTGTGCCCCTTGGAGGCACATTTATTATAAACTTTAATAATATAGACACTGTTCATCATTATAACTTGGGGAGTGAAATTACGACTTAGCAGGGAACAGAGGGCTGGAACATTGAGAGGAGTGACAGATTGAGGAAGCAAAATTTACTGCCAAACTTGCTAATCATCCCATAACTGCATCAAGCACACTCGTCTTGTCCTTGGTAATTACCAGGCAACATTTAATCCTGTGGCAAGAATTTGGAAATTTCCTGTCTACACTGCTGGAGCCTTTTTTCAAGCATATGGTTGGCAGGTGCATTTTTAAATAGATCTGTGAAAAGGGTTCTTGAGAATGAAAAAGAATTTTGAAGAAAGCAGGAGCTGCATCATTAAATTATGGATAAGCACAAGAGGCAAAGACTTGAGTTAATTGAGACGTGATTTACTCCCAGATCCTGCCAGGCCAGGTTACATTTCCCTTCTGCTCACGTTATCCTCCTTCAGGAAACACAACACCCTCTGTACCAAGCATGGGAATAATGAGCACATTTAGGTACTTTGCACTGCAGGGCATCTCATCCGTGCCCTCAGAACAAAGATCACTGCCACAGACGAGCACTGGAGTTGTTTGAAACAGGCCTGATTCACACTTGGGATCTGGCACCCACGAGCTGCACTGTCACTCACTGGCTCTGTCTTCTTGGGGGGAAGGGGCAGGGTGTGGCTTCCACTGCCCAAAACTTCCCTTAGGAATGGACAGTGACTTCTAGGACCATGTAAGCCACATAAATCCAATATATTGATCTGCTGTTATTTCAAGTATGAGGAGAAAAAAAAATAAAATTGTGAATGAAATGACAAACTCATGCCCTTTGGAAGTCAACAAGACTGGTGCCAGGGACAAGGACTTGGCACTGGAAACAACAGCAAACCATTAAATATCAGAGACATTGGTGCTGGCTCCAGGCCCTGGGTGCTGTGCTCCTGCCTGGGCAGCACATAATGCCTGCTTCAGGCTCCCACCTCGACTCAATCCTGAAAAATGCACCAGGAATATCTTTGAGAACAACCAGCCAGAAATCCATCCTCCCTCGGTCTGATGTCACTATTCCCTTCATCCTGTGTCCCCTTTAACAGGGCACTTGGAGCTTTGGCCTCTCTTACTCCTTCAAGTCCTTTTTAACAGGCACACTTTGGGCACAGAACAAACTCCCTGGAGGAGGAGTCTGGCTCTCCAAAGCCTGCTCCCCCTTGGGAAAACCTGCAGGATTTAAGTGCCTGCTCCAGGAGAGCTTGGGCAGGACAGCCACAGCCCCAGCAAGAGGGAGCAGCAGGCAGGAGACAAGCACAGCTGCCTGCCCAAACTGCACAGGGACAAAGTGTGAGATGCCTGTCCAAGAGCAGGGGAGCCCCTGCACACCTCTGGGTGTTTCTGGACTCCTCTGGGTGACCCTGCACACCTCTGGGTGTCCCTGGACCTCTTTGGATGTCCCTGCACACCTCTAGGAGCCCCTGAACACCTCTGGGCGGCCCTCTGGGAGACCCTCAACACCTCTGGGTGTCCCCAGACACCTCTAAGTGCCCCTCTGGGTGCCCCTGGGCTCCTCTGGGTGCCCCTCTGGGCGCCCCTGCACACCTCTGAGTGTCCCTGGATACCTCTGGGTGCCCCTGGATTCCTCTGGGTGCCCCTGGACACCTCTGGGTGTCCCTCTGGGTGTCTCTGAACACCTCTGGGTGACCCTGCACACCTCTGGGCGCCCCTCTGGGTGCCCCTGGACACCTCTGGGTGCCCCTGGGCTCCTCTGGGTGTCCCTCTGGGTGCCCCTGCACATCTCTGGGTGTCCTTGGACACCTCAGGGTGCCCCTGGACACCTCAGGGTGCACCTCTGGGTGCGGGATGCCAACATGTCCCACTCAACACATGCAAAGAGACCACAGCCCTCCCATCCTTCCACCCCAGGGAGAACCTCAATGGCCAAACACACACAGTCCCTTCTGCTCCTTGGTATTCCACCTCCAAATAGCAGAGTTTCCAGGACAGGTGATTTGATTCCCATTCAGCTCAGAAAGCATTTGGGGATTTTTCAGCTGATCTTATACATATAGGATCAAGGTCAGCACTTACGAGTAGCTACAAAACAAGAAACACAACTTAGCAAATGATACCGAATGTATTCCAAGCATAAGGGAAAAATGAACAAGATAAGAAATAAGCTTGTAGAAAGACAGACACCAACAAGCCACATCCTGTGCCCTCTTTGAGATCTAAGGGAAAGAAGGAAATGTTAGAAAAAAACCTACATAGACAAGTAATTCCTCAAACTAGCATTCCTGTAGGGAATGTCTCTTTTTTAACCATTGTAACAATTTTAGTTTTTCTGAGGGCTGAAGCGTAGAAAAGTTTTCTGAAGACTGAAGAACTAATGATACTGAAGGTACTGCTGCAAAAAAAAACCAACCCTTCCCCACAATATATTAAAGAAAGTAACGAGAAAAGGATGCTTTTTCTTGCCTCATGCTTTATCTCATCAATAGTAAGACTAAAAAGAGCCCTATGTGCTTGATAAACCTGGGTTTATGTAACAAAACACCTCTAAAGTCTTTGCCCTCTGCAGCACACCAGGAAAGACAGAAGACTACCAGCATAGTTCCACTGAATCAGGCAGCTGGCCACATTTCACTACTGTTAACCACAGCCCGTGCTCACAGCCTCCCTCCCCTGCCGAGGACACAGGCGTGGATACCTTAAGGCCACTTCAGTAACTTTTTAAATGCACATTTAACTATAACCACACCGAGAGCCCTGGTTTAATCAATACAGAGGAACTGGGCTAATAAAGCACAGGAAAGGACACGCACTGAAAGCATCACAGCTACGGCCTCATTACTGGGTATCTCATTCTGACACATTTAGTGTTATTTTAACATTTCCCCCGATTTTAGGAACTCAGTTTTCAGGGACTGTTCTTCCCTGCAGTTCACTGGGGCATCCATGAGGTTGGTAATCAATAAACATTAAAAAAAAAAAAGTGTTATCTGCCAGCAAGTTTCTTTCTGAGCACTGCAGACTGTGGCCAGGAGTCCTTATACAGGCGCTGAACTTAATGACTTTCTGCTGCCCCTTTAAGGAAAAGTCACGAAACAAAATGCCAGGTATTGCTCATTTAAGCCTTTAGCTTCCCCCAGAGCCAGGAGGAAACTCCCAAGCGCCCCGCTACCTTCATTCCATCCGGCTGCATGATTAACCCTCCCCAAAGATGCCGTCAGCATCGCTGGGGCACAGATCTGCCCAGGGCCCCTGTCCCTCCCGGGAGCAATGACAGAGCCCTTCCTGCGAGAGGAGGGAGCCGGGAGTGGCACTGCGGGGCAGCGGTACCCGGGGACAGCCGGGGACAGCCGGGGACAGCCGGGGAACGGAAAAAAAAAAAAAAGAAAAAAAAAAAAAGAAAAAAAAAATTAAAAAAAAAGAAAAGAAAAAAAGTAGGAATTGCATCATTAAATTATGGATAAGGACATGATGCAAAGACTTGAGTTAATGAAGACGTGATTTATTCCCAGACCCTGCCAGGCCAGGTTACATTTCCCTCCTCCTCAGGTTATCCTCCTCCACGAAAAAAGACAACACCCTCCATACCAAAGCTGAGAATAATGAGCACGTTTAGGTACTTTGCACTGCAGGGCACCTCATCCGTGCCTTCAGGACGAAGATCACTGCCACATACCCGGCGGTACGCGGTGCTGATACCCAGGGGTACCCAGTGATGATAACCAGGGATAGCCAGCGCTGATAGCCAGCGGCACCCAGCGCCCGGCCGCTCCCGCACGGAGGATGCCGCTCCGAGTCCCCCCGAGCGCTGCGGGCAGGGTTCCCGCTGCCGCCCGCCCTC
>JANEHK010000051.1:843507-861572 GCA_025960845.1 Tachycineta bicolor
GGATGCGGAGGATGCGGAGGATGCGGTGGATGCTGCGGCGCTGCCCCGGCTCGCCCCGCTGCCGGGGCCGGGCAGCAGCAGCGGTTCGGGCGGGCAGCCCTGCCGGCACCCTGCTCCCGGCTGGCAGCCCCGCTCTCCTCCCCAGCGCCGGCTCTGCTGTTAAGGTGGAATGCCAAAAATCATCCTGCAGACGCCCTTCCCTGAGAGGATTGGGAGGTTTCACCCTTCCCTTTCCCCCCTGCCGTCGTCTCCAAGGTGCCTTTCCAAGCTGTTCAGTGTTCCGGGGGGCGAACTAAGGAAAGATGCTCCGGCCAAAATCCGAGGCTGGCCCGGCATCGCTTCCCAGCAGCAGCCTGGTTTGCCCAGGCAATTAGAGACATACATAAAGAGTTAAAACAAAAATCTGTACAGTGTGATAGAAAAATTTTCAAGACCAGATGCACAACCGCAGAGCTGCAATTACATATACATATGCTGGAAAAAATAGGACACGCTCTCTATTTTAAATTCAGCTTCACAGCATTCCTCTACTCAAAAACTGAACAAAGATCAGAAGAAAAAAGATATATATATATTTTTTTAATTGCATCAGGGTTTATGATGTGTGATTAGAAAATTTTTGTCCTTACACCTTCTGGACATAGAGACAGCCATTTAGGACCAGACTCTCTTTTTAAGACAGTAAGATTTAGTGGACATGGGTTTCCTGCTTCTCGTCCCTCTTTTGCACAGAGCACCTCCCATTATTTGCATGGACAGCCCTGATACTGCAGGCAAAGTCACCTCCACATGGACACATGGCACACAAACAGGGCGCATACTCAAATAATTTAATTTTATTATTAAACACAAAATGAATGACACTTTTGTAGAAGCTAAAAATTAGGACAGGATTTTTCCCCACTTGCAAATTCCAGACTATGCAAAGCAAGTACTTCATCCTTAAAGGATGCTCTTGGTATTAGCACCTGCGCAAACGCTGGCAGCAGAACTGAGTTTTGATGATCACTTTAAAGAACTACTTTCTAAATGCTGCTTCTTCTCTAGTGGTATGGTAACCACACTTGCAAGTTCAATTTCTAACATTCATAAAAATCAGAACCAAAAATACTCTTAGTGGTATCTCATTCACACTGCAAAAAGGGAACCCTCCCTGCCTCCTATGGGATTCTGACCAGCAAAATGCCAGCAAAGCCAGGTATTTTTAACACCAAGTTCAGCTGTACCAGTATTACCAATTTAAAACACTGTAAAATCTAACTTTATCAGAACCAGGTAAGCATTTTCTATCTCAGTACATACCCTTCACTTCATCCTTTCCCAGGTGGACCGATGTCTTTAACTATTTCATGATTATGAGCAGAAGCAAACACAATAAAAACACACCCAGAATATTCCCAGTGGACCTACCCACATGGCATGGTGTGGCTGGGAAAGGATTTATCTGCTAGCTCCCACCTCCCACAAACATGACTTCTCTACATCTGCACGCTCTGCTGGCAATCCAAGCTCTGATTCCAAGACACAATGCCATGCAGAATTGCAAAGTCCCGCTTGTGAGATATGTTCAGACCAGATACTGGCTAATGCTGCATCACACAAGAACGTGCATACCAGATAATTTAAAACACATGAATGCATCCATACACTTTTGAAGTAGATTTTTCCACCCAAGCCCACATACAAATGCTTGTGAAGCCTGTTTAAAGAACCTAAGACTTCCAGTCATCAACAACTAGGAAAAATAAACTAATAACCAGTGTCAAGAAAGAGCATGTATGAAGCCAAACTTTCCACCCATCAAAAGCATAGAACATGGCACAAAACACATTTGAACCACTGCAAAAGAGTATAAAACCCGCAAATGGATCAAACAAGTAAATTAATACACAAACATCTCATTTACGCACTCAAATTAATTACAAGGCCATAAAGCAAACTACTGCCTAGGGAGAAAGCAGAAGCATCACTGCTCCTGGTTCCTGAGATACTTGAAGGCATGATGACTTAGTACACTAAAAGCAATTAACATTAAAGAGGACTTACTGCTATTTTTTGGAGAGTTGTTTTGACTGATGTCCATGTGTCCAGTCTTCTATCCAGGATTAGGATAAATTTAGTGTCAGACTCATGTTGACTGCAAGATAAGAAAATACCAGTAAACTAGATAATGTTCCAAAGAAGTTCAAGACCTTGTTCCCAAAAAAACCCGAAGTCCAAGAATTCAGAATGCAAACTACATTTTAGTATTTCTACAGTTCCTGAAATTCCCTTTGAAAAAAATTTCCTGAACTCTTTCCAGTAGTACTTAAGCAACAGGACAAGGGGCAACAGGCTCAAACTGAAACACAGGGAATTCCACCTGAATATGAGAAAAATGTCTTTGTCCTGAGGGTGACAGCACACTGGAACAGGCTGCGAAGAGAGATTGTGAAATCTCCTTCCCTGGATATTTTAAAAACCCACCTGGGGCCTTTAACATCTCCAGATATTCCAGCACAACCTGCTCCAGGTGAAGCTGCACTGGCTGGGGGGTTGGACTAGATGATTTCTAAGACCCCCTCCAACCCAAGCCATCCCCTATGACCCGCACAGCTCCTTCCCAGCCCCAGCTTCCTGAGATTCTGTGGCAGCCCGGGGTGAAGCATCATTTGTGAGCCAGGTGGTGACAGTGGATTGCTGGAGACCAGATTGCTCTTGAAACCCAGAGTGGCCTTGAGAAGGAGCATGCAGAGGCAGAGGAGCTGTGCTCCTGCCCAGCAGCCTCCCCCAGGTGATGCCCCCAGACCCTCCTGCCCTCGCTGGCCACATTCCAGCAGCCGAGCCATGACTGCTGGCTCGTTCTGGCAGGGGACAGCAGAGGTGACACCAGGGCAGGGCAGTGCCAGCCTGGCACAGGGAGGGAAGCTGGTGCTCCAACAGGCTCTGGTGGATCCCCCAGCACATCCTGCTGGGGAGGCAGCACTCGCTCAAAGGCGTTTTCCAGCACGCTGGACTCGGCAAGCACAGGATCCTGACAGCCCTTTTAACACCCAAATCCTTTGAGCTGCTTTGAAATGCCCAGTCTGACCGAGCCAGCCAGCTGTACCGGGGGTGCCCGGTCTGGCAGGGGCCCCAAGGCCCGGCTGCCCTGCCTGTAATTCAAATATTCCTGCCCAGGCTGGCAGGGAAGAGCCCAGCTGTGACAGCACACACGCCAGGCAGCTGAGCTGTAGACTGCACTCATGTTTGCACACAGCCACAGGCAGGCCAGCTTGTAACCACGTCCTCCAACGTGAGTGTATTTACGGGACACTTAGGAAATATTTGCAATATTTATTCTGTGGATGCTGAAACAGGATAGCCGTGTCCCAGTGCTGGGGAGAGGCTCCCGGGACACGTGCTGGCTCCCCAGAGGGGTCAGGTGTCTGCACTGGGCACAGCCCTGTGCAAGCATCTTCTTGTCAGCATCATTTCCACTATTTCCTGTCTTTGGCAAGGCAAACACACAGTGGATTACTCACAAGTATCACACGGCAGACAATACTTGGCAACTCACTACAGAAAGAAACAAAACAAGACACTTGGAGCCAGTGCAGGAGCTTTCATTCAGTGCACATCTTGCTGCTCTGTTCTGTGGCAGCTACAACTCCGACAAATACATTTAAGAGGAATTAGCAGTGGTGCTCAGAGGGATAAAAAATAAAATTCCCTTTGAGTCATAACAATAAGTGACTGAGGATGGGTAGAGGCAGCCAACTCCCAAACCATCCTACAACAGATCATACGGATCTGTAACATCACACCCAAAGTGCAAAGGTTTCATTGGAATTCATTCAATGGCTTTGAAGGGTAGAAGAGCAGAGAAAATGAAAATCACATTTTACACATGGGTCATACGCAAAACTTCTATGTGCAATAAAGCATGGTGAGTGTGACTTTTCAGCCAAAACCTTTATTTGCCTAGAATAGTTTAGGCAACGTGAGACAGTTCTGCAGGTTTCTGTTAGCTCTGTTCACCTCCACCAAGAGCTAAGTGATTCAGGTGGGTGGGAGCAGGTCAAACGTGCCTTTGGTTTATATTAATAATAATAATAATAATAATAATAATAATAATATAATATAATTTAAAAATAATACAATAATAATAAAAAAAAAACCCTCTGTTTTTTCAGCACACTCTACAATTTCACAAGTTATGTCTCTATGAGCTGTAAGAAACAATTCCCCAACTCCCCATGGTATTTCCCAAGAGTCTGCAACTGAAAATAAATAAATCCTGTGTACACTGAACTGCTGTAATCATAATAAACCTGGAGAAAACCCACAGAATCCAAGTAATTTAGAAAAGGCAGCCAGACTGTAGTGCAGTGCCAGTTGAGAGAAGCTGAAGTAAGCCATTAACTCAGGACAAGGTTATGCTCAGAGAGCAGCCTCCGAGCATGCTAATTTACTTTTGTCAGTTCCCTTACAGAAACAAAGGGGAAAGTTCCCAGCAGCCTGACAGCCTTGACACCTACTGTGGGAAATCTGTCATTTATTCTAGGCCAGTGGAGAAAGTCTGTGGCTTTATTTGCAACGCAGGCCTTGCAGATTTATCAGATTTCCAGGCCCGTGATGTACCTTTTAGACTGACAATAAAAATAAATCAATGCTTTCTACCAAGGCTCTGAGGGCTGTTTGTTTGCATCCAGGAGCAGAAAGATGGAGACAGATATCCAGGACAAGGATTATTTCTCTCTAGGTGTTTCTTGTCACTTTCTCCACACCCCCCCCCCCCCCCCCCTATCCTTAACTTTTTATGTGCTGCAGGATGCACCAGACTAAAAATAAAGACCTGGGATGTTTTGCAGGACTTGAAATTGGATCCTGGAGTCTGCAGTTCTGAGATTTAGCACGGGACTGAGAGACTCCTTGCCGCTGGTAGGATCAGAGCATGCTGTCACAACCTGCCCAATACTGAAATTCAGAGGTACTTATAGCCAGCAGCACCCTCCACTGTGCCACTCCTCTGTGTTATCAGTCACAGCTCTAAACCACTCTGTGCCTCACCTCCCAGCCTAAAGGAAACAGGCAAAGCTTGTCTCAATACCTAAAAGCCGGAGAGTCAAAGAACGGAACAGTATAAGGTATTTCAGTAGGAAGGGACCCACAGTGATAATCTGTCCAAATGTCTGGTCATTTCAGGCTGACCAAAATTCAGAAGATGTTGTTAAGGGCATTGTCCAAACGGCCCCTAAACACTGACAGCTTGGAGAATCAGGGGCATCTCCAGGGAAACTGCTCCAGTGTTTGACTCCCCTTCAGCAAATAAATGCTTCCTCATGTCTGTCCTAAACCTGCTCTGAACCATTCCCACACGTCCTGGCCCTGCATCCCAGGAGGAAGAGCTCAGCACCTTGCTTTGCATGTGCCACCCTCAGGAAGCTGCAGAGAGCAGTGGGATCCCTCAGCCTCCAGACAAGCCCAGAGGCCTCAGCTGCTCCTCACAGCACACCCCTTCAAGCCCTCCCACCAGATTTGCTCTCTCTGGACACATCCAAGGACCTCCACATCCTTTTAAAATCTGGCACCCAGAACTGCACACAGTATTGAAGGTACTACCACACCAATGATACACAGAGGGATTTATTTTTTTTTTTTTTCGTTTTCAGCTTCTACTTTTATAGTAATTAAGTCAGTTCTTTGTAATAACAATCTTACAGATACCATAACTGACTTCAATTGATTTTTTTTTTTTTTTTTCTTTAAGCTTCTACTGGAATTCTGGCTTAACTAGGCAGAGATAAATTCTTTCAGCATAGTGAAAAGATCTGTTATTTGCTGTAAAGACCACATTCACAGTCCTCAATCCGAGCCAGGATCAAGTGCTGCTGTATCACTCCTCGGGTCCCTTTTCTGCCAAGAGCAGGATCTGTCACACTTCCCTGTGCCTCTGCTTCAGCACAGCCCTGCAGGTGCTGCTCAGCACAGCCAGCCTGCAGGCAGGCAGGGCAGCATTTGGAGCTGCATGTCCATGGAATAGAAAGTGGGTGCCTAATACTTATTTTCCCTCACAGCTCATGCACACAAGTACTCCCTGCAGCCGCCTCCTGCCTGCAGCACAGTTCCCAGGAATACCAAAAATTAGCTTGCCTATGGGACTCCCCTTCCTCCTGGCTCTGCTATTAATGCTCTTGCCTTGAGGACTCAGGAGTGGCTTTCAGCATCCATCTCCTTCGTGTAGCAATTATTTCCAGGAGAAAGACGCCTCATGAAATTCAGCTTCCCCAAATACCACAAACCTAGGGGGTTTTCTCAGACTGGTACAGGCAGCACACTGCAGTTCCTTTGCATGGGAAAGGCACGGGGTGTGTGGTTTTGATCTGCCCCTGCACATCCACAGGTAAGGAGGTGCTGGTGCACCCACACCCAACCCTGATATGTGAGGAAATAAAATGCCTCTGGCAGGTAAGTATTTACCTCTTTTAGGGACTTTCTGGGCCAAAGCCTGAGCTCTAACTCCACGATGTGATGCTGCTGAGGGATGTGTACACAGGGGCACCAAAGATGACACCAACCTGCCACCCTCACCTTGGTGATGCTCTGCCTGGAGCCTTTCAGCTCCAAAGTGTTAGGGAGCACATGTTTTTGAGGTGATCAGACATTGGGGCAGGCTGTTATGGTGCAGGAGGAGCAGAGCAGGATGATTAAAGTGGTTTTACTAAAAACATGCTGAACGTGTTTGAATCACAAGCAGGCTCGCAGCTCTCATTAGCTTCTTGATTGAGCTGGACCTATTACAGGGGCAGCAAGGCTGCTCATCATGCTAATGCCAGGGTGTTTACAGTCAGATGGAACAAGAAGCCTTGGAGAGACCAGACAGAGCTGGGAAGTGCAGATGCACAGACCAGGGCTGCCTGCACAGGACGAAGGAGAAACCCCTCTGGACGACACATGGCAGGGTCCTGCTCCTGCTGGGCCAGTGCTTTGTGGGCCAGGAGCCCTTGAAACCCCAGAGCCTATCAGAAAGAGGACAGAAGAACCAGAGACTCCTTTTTTTTTTTTTTTTTTTGAACAGAGGCACCTAAACACTCAACACTTCTTCCAAAGCAGCTGCTAATGGGAAGCTCCCACCTAGCTGCTGTCAGCCTGCTCTCCCTGCAGGAAGAAATTTGCCAAAACAGGCATTATTCAAGAAAATCAAGCATTCCAGGTGACTGAGTCAGGAGGCTTAGCAGCAAGAACCCGGAGGGACATTAACCTAAATGTACAGATCTGTATGAGGCACAGGCAGACTGTCAGCAGCTCTGCCCTGACACAGGGCCAGGTAATGGGAGCTGCTGCTCTCTGCTGAGCCATCACCGGTCACAAGGACCCCAAACGCTTTGCTCCTGTAATTAGTCTCTTCCTCTGGTTCCATTTCTCTTTTTCCACAGTAATGACTCCCTCTTTGTACATGCCAAAATATTATTTTGCAGTGGCGTGGCATATTTAAGTGGTGACACATGCCAAAGCTTGAGGAAAGCTTGTTGTTAATTAGAAACTTAATCAACTAAGCGTGTGACACATTCCAGCTGACAGGTCACAGGGGTAATGTCCACTCGTTACTCTGCAGCTCCTGGCATATAAAACACTTCACCTGGACACTGTAAGGGCTTGCACCCCTCTGTTGTGCTCTGAGAGCTGAAGAAGCCCCTCATCCCCACACATGGCTGTTCCCTGAAGATCCTGCCTAGCCAAGGCAGGACACACACCCCTGCCCACCACGGGCAAGAGCTAACAGGGGGCCTCATACCTCGGGATTGAGGTCAGGTAGGTTAGGACTTTGGACACGTTCTCCTCAGGCACCTCGTTGAAGCCAGCGTTGTCAGGGAGGGTGATAATCCAAGCCTTGTCCTTTCCTCTTCCCCCTGGAAAAAAGACAAGGATGCTCCTGAGGAGGGCCAGCAGCAAAGCCCAGGTGCACCAGTGAGGTCAGAACCCACACTGCCATTGCAGAGGGGTTTTCACATCACCAGAACAGCAAAACAAAGCCAAGTCCACAGCAGAGTCCAAGCACAACACACAGGTGCAGGTGCTAGAAACAAACGTGTTAAGTGCCAGGTATTTCCTTTATTTGCTGGGTGTTCTTTATACAGGACAGCAAAAGACATCAGAAATACAAGGGCAAATAAACACACTGGTCTGGAATCCACAGAAATACATTTCACTGCAAAGTGCTTGTTAATGCATGGAGTGCTGTGAGGAAAGAATATCTTACAGTGTGGCACGAGACAGAAACCTCATCTGCTCTTTCAAACTGCCTCCATGTTTTATTAACAACATTTCTAGTGGCACTGCACACCACCTGATGGACAACAGCCCCTGTGGAGTATCACTCTGACAAACAGCCAAGAAGTTTGTCTGGAGTATTTAATTACCACAGGGAGAGAGAGAGAGCCTGAAGATGTTCTGGTACTCACCAGACAGAAAAGCAAACTCCTTCATCAGATCATCACTGATGTCCTTTGCACAGATGGGTATTGCAGGTTCTGTGGAAAGGGAAAAGCAGCCATCAAAACAAAGCACAAATCCAAAGCAAACACGTTTATCAATGCGTTAATCCAAAGCCAGAACTTGAACCAAGTGCAGCTTCCTTAAACTATACATGAAATTATGTAATAAAGGACATAGTGATCTTAGGGATGTTATTTCTAATGTTTCTAATGACTCTAACAGGGTGAAAGCCACAGGCCAGCAACAAATGTATTCCACTGTATGGATGTACCAAGGGAGCACTGCCCCTTAGCATGAGTGCCCTCCCCTCAACGGGCCATTTCCAATGTAAATTTTTATATTTTGAAGTTAGCAATTCAACTCCCTGTTTTACAAAGCCTCCCAGCCTTGGCAATGCAATGGGCTGAGGTTTCTGCTGGGAACTGCAGTGTGCCACGCTGCTGCACTGGGAACAAGGCTGGGCTTTCAGACTGTTACAGTCTTTAATTCTGAACAAATAAGCTTCTGAAATCATGTTTTCACCTGGCGTGGGGCCACAGACATTGGAGGGGCTGCTGTTCTTCTGTTCAGTTGTTAGATTTCCTCCTAATTAAATAATGGGAGAGGCCGTTTCAGTACCATATTTAGCTCCACGATCATTTCAGTGGCAATGAAGCGCATCAGAACAACACACACAACTTCACCTTTCCCTGGGACAGGGAAACAAAGGCCAGACTGACTATGCACCAGAGGAGCTTAAAGCTGGTAGGCATTTTTCTGGATTATCTATAAATGGAATGACAGCTAAAAATTAAACATCCTTGTTCCTGCAAATAAATGTTTTGAAGCACATCTACACAGATTAAACTCCTTGGGCTTTCTGATAATCAAATTTTAAACACTGATTATTTCACAGAGCTGGTCCTAGGGAATAATCTCCTGGCTGTTTTAAATCAGACAGGCTGCATACCTCAGCACACTCCAGCATAATCAATATTTATTCTATTTCCCCTTTTTTCAAAAGGTTTCTGGTCACTTCTGCTTTATCCAAAGATTTTTCAGGCCTGCACTGGCTTCAGGGTGCTGCAGCACAGCAGCCCAGATGTGTGTGTGGGGGCACTCTGCTTCCCACAGCCCCGCCAGCCACAGGCAGCTCCCTGCCCCTCTGCACACGCTGCTGGTTTTCCCTCTCCTAGATAAAAATGTGATTTCTGTTTGTTGAGGATCGAGCCTCAGTCCCACTGGCATCTGCAGAAACATTCTTGATTTTAACAGGCCCTAGAATCGGTCTTGGTGAGAAAGAAGGTTGTCTGGCAAAGATATTTCAAATATTTGTATCTCATTCAACTGCTTTACCCAACTTGAGGACAAGCAGCAGCAAGAGATTTCTTCTCTGTTGATTTTTTGATTTTTTTTTTAACCAGGTCAATGGTCTCATACTGATAAAATTCACATTTAATAACTCAGTGGGCTCCAACACATGAACTAGATGATACCACACAACGTGTGTCATCGAAATTATGATACAAAAGCCCATGCTGTGCACAGGTATTTGTCACAAATCAGACTGGGGCTGCTCTGTGTCCATGGGCAGGGGGAAGCCTGTCCCCAGAGCTCACCCTGCTAGCCCTGGCTTTCCCCAAAAGGCAGCAGCAGCCAAGCCAGGCACAGTCTTGCCACGTGCTGTAACTCCTCCTGTGCCTCAAGTGCCCACCAGCAACAGCAAACACAACTGACAGTAAATGTGGTTTGTGTTTGATACTGATATGAGGTTGATCAGGAAACAGGCTGGAGAAAGGAAGTTAACCTTTCCATAGCCAAAAAAAAAAAAAAAAAAAAAAGTCACTTAATTCAAAAGTTCAAAAGTTTCACAAGACGTTTTCTCACAGAGAACCACCTGAACACGTGCAGGGAGGGAGGGGGAGTTTGTGCCCATCCTCTGGGTAGCAGGATGATCCAAGAGCCACAGAGGAGCAGGATGCTGCCCTTTGGCAAGGTCAGGGCACAACAACAGCCTGATTGTGGTGTGATTAGAGCTGCTCCTTGGCCAGCTCATCCCTGGCACTCCCTTGTGCTGGCCATTGAACTCAACCTCCTGGGCAAATATTAGGGGAAATCAAGTGCTGGCATCAGACACACAAGCATGTCATGGTGCCTGAGGCACATCAGTTGGATGCTGCAAATAAATCCTGAACAGAACACGACCTTTGTCCTCAGATACGAATCTCTGCAGAAAGAGCAGCGAAAGGCAGAGAGGCACCAAAGAACCTCTCAAGCATGGCTCCAGCTGATGTTCTTTAGCAAATTGGGGATTTTTTATCTAAAAGGCCCCCTTGGGATAGGACAGAAAAGGCCCCAGGGCACTGCCCGGCGCTGGCCATGAGGAGTACAGCCAGCCTGCGTCTCGCCTGGCACAGGGTGCAGGAAGCCAGGGTTTCAGGAAAGTTCACTCATTTCTCTCAGAGCCAAAAAGAGGCTTTGTGACCATTAGCTGTTACAAAACCAAACCAGATAAAGATCCCACAGTGGGCACAGCATCTCAGGGCCCTTTACAAACTGCTGTTCCCCAAACACAGCTAGCACGACCTCAGGTATTAGGGTCTCACTAAAAACCAGCAGCATCTGGATGGTAAATGGCCCTAACAGTGTAGCGTCATTTCTATACAGGTTCTAAAATGGGCACTCATGAAATGTTGCTGCAGTTACTGCATGCAGAGACTCCTCTGCAGGAGGGAGGCTGTTGCCATGACACAGAGCTCTGGAGGCTGAAGCAGGGAAAGGACAAAGGGGGGATTGAGAGCTCTCCGCCCCACTGAGGAACGCCACTGTGGCTCAGCAAGGAGCCCTGCTGGATCTGTCCTGGGCCTGTCCCCCGGTCTGCACAGCCCAGGACATTTCACAATTTCACAGGGCCTCTCCAGAGGGATGCACCTCGGGATCATGGCACAGACTGAGGCTGTGAGAACGATGCTCTCGGCCAGGGGTCACCCTTCCGAGGAGACGTGGGCACGGGGGGACTTCCATGCATGGTGGAGCTCTGCAGGGACACCCAGGGAGGGGACAGCTCCTGTCTCAGTCCAAATCCCTCTTGTAACACTCAGCCAAATTAACTCTGAAGTGCTTTGCTCTAGGCAGCTCTTGTATTCTCTCCTCTCCCAAACCTCCCAGGCCTGCAGCACGTGCAGGCAGCAGCTGTGTAACACATCTGCCAAGCTGCTTACACCCACCACACTGACCAAACACTGCCTGCTGCCATGAAATCCACTTGGAGACAGCTCTGCTGTGAATGAAGAGCAGCAGCTTCTCCTGTGGGGGCTGCTGCTGTAGTCTAGGAAACAAAACTGAAGTAAATCAAATGAAAATGCAAAGGGTCACACTGAGCTTCTCCAGGGTCTGCCTGCTCTTAGCTGCTGGTCCCTTTGGACACCCATCAAAGAGGCATTTATTTGGTGCTGAGGGAACCTTCAAACCAGCACAGCTGTAACCAATTCCCACGTCTCCTGGTGACTTTCTGGGCTGACTGGGGTAAGCAGGCAGTCTGTCTTGGGCTGTCCCACCACAGGAAGGCCCAGGTGCCCCAGCAGGTCCTTTCAGGCTGATAGCACCTGCACCACAGCCCCACACACACCAGCAGGGTCTGCAGGAGCTCTGTTGCTGGGGGACTTTGAAGGAGCTGTGCTTCTTCCAGCCCGAGGCCAGTGTCAGTGCCATCCTCCCCAAACGGCCCATGCAGCACAAACTGGGGGCGTGCAAAGGGTTAACTCATCCCCATCTTTGTTTCGTGCAGGAATGGGACCAGTGGAGCAGAGTGCCCCGACCACGAAGCCAGCACGGTGGGGAGAGTGGCCCTTACAGCTTCTCCTGCTGAAGCTGCTCCACTCTGCAAAATTGAATATTCACTGGGGCAAAGAACAGAAACACAGCGCTGTGCCTGAGGAGAACGACCAAAGCAGCACCTGCACCCTGCGCCGAGCCCAGCCCGGCCTGCCGTACCCGCTCCACCCGCCACAGGAGTGACCCTGATGGGAGCACTCCCCCTCCACACACCACGGCCAGAAGGAAGGACAGAGGGAGCTAACAGGGGGAAAAAAATACCACTTTACACCCACCATCTTCACTATGCCTGTGACTGTTCCTGGCTGCAGGGAATAGGGCCGGACGGTGGAGGCAGCTGCCCTTACTGCCCACACACGGCTTCAGTCAGCCCCTCCTGGGGACCTGTCCCACCCGTGTGCTTCCCCAGCAAGCTTACACCCCGGAGCAGGATCCTGACACGCTCCTGCTGTGTGTCTGTCCTGCCCGGAGCAGGGCACGGGCAGAGCAGACGTTCACACTGCTCCTGCAGGACCTGCAGCAGGAGGGGCTGGCAGCCGGGCGGGCGGCGCCGGCCTGAGGGAGATGATCCCGCGGCACCGCGCCTCAGGACGAGCGGCACGGAACGCCGCGCTGTGCTCCTCGACAAGGCCTGCTCTGCGCACCAAAGGGTCCTTAGAGGACCTGGCCCGAGAGAGAACAGCCAGCCAAGGTCCTGAGGCTGCTTCCTGCATGGGAGAGGAAACTCCTTGGTAGCTGAGAGCAAATTGTGTGTCCGGTGGCTTCAGGTCCTTACCTGGGAACGGAACAGGCGCCAGTGCCAGCAGGATTTGGGGCTGGCAAAGGGCCATGAGCGTGTTTGATGGCAAGAGCAGCAGAGCCCACAGCCCCCAGGCTGCTGCAGGTGTCCTGTCGGCACGGCTGTGCCGTGACCTGGCACCAAAGGCCAGCGCTGAACCCCAGCCGAGCCAGATCCTGGATGGTGTCGGACCAGCCCGGACAGCTGGGAAACCATGGAATTCCTTGTAATTCCAGGTGGTGCAGCCATTCCCCATGCCAAGTGAGTGACACAAAACACACATTAAAATATTCATGGCAGAAAGCTCGCACACCTGTGACTGCTGCAAGTCCCTTTGTCCCCATGGCCCACGGGGACAGCTTGCACCCCTCTGCGGCCAGGGGCTCAGCCTGCAGGCACCTGCTGCCTATCTACAGTCAAAACCAGGCTTTCATCTCCAGGGAAAACTCAGCAATTAGGTCTATAAATGCCTATTTTCCTGGAAGATATGATGCATTGACCCTGAGGAAGTCGGCCCCTGCAAGGCCTGCATGTCCTGCACATGCATGAAGGGCCCACCAGGATTAGTCCCTCGCCAGGAGTGATGTCTTGGTCACCTAACCAAGTTCAAGGACTCCTTAAATTATCTTTTCTCAGACTGGGGGAGGTTTTTAAGGAAAGGCTCACTCTATTTGCAAGCTCCTTCTTTTACTTCTCCCCCAGCACCTGCTCGAACACAGCGTAGGAAGCAGCACCATCTGTCCTCCCTTCTGACCCAGGGGCTGTGCTTCCCCTCCGAGGGGCTGTACCGTGCAGACACACATCCCCATCACCCCAACCTGGGGGTGTGCTCGCCTAGGAAACCACACAGCAAAAAAGGAAACGCTTCTGGAAAAACTAGAATGACCTTTTCGAAAGGTTTGGATTTAGAAGCACTGAGGATAGGAGGAAAAAGGAAAAAAAAAAAAAAAAAAAAAATTGCTGTGAAAGGAAAAGAAGATAGGAAACAGAAAATGTTAACTTGGTGCAATTCAGTTTGAGGACTGTCGTCCAGGCAGCAGGACTGACCCATGGGGGAATGTCCTCACGAGACCAGCCTAATCCCCACCTTCCAGCAGGAGCTGATCCTGTGCTCAGAGGGGTGGGATCACCACATCCACACCTGGGCCTGGCTCCACAGCCAGGCTGCAAGCCCCGGGGCAGGAGCATCCCACTGCCAGGCACCCCTGCAGCAGCTGCAGCAGCTGTGAGAGAGCAGGAGCACCCAGGGCGCCGCTGTGCTGACACACAGAACCAGCACAGCCTCAGTCCTGCTGACCACGGGCCACTGCTGCCAGCAGGACACAGGGCAGCCAGCCAAGGGTCCCAGACAAGGTGCAGCCAGATAAGGATCCCACAGTCATAAAAATATCATCCCTCGACATGATTCTAGGAGCTGGAGTGAGCAGGAGGGTCTGCAGGAGCCGTGGCTGGGAGGAGGAGGAGGATGTTCAGGGGAGGTTAAAAGATCCCGTGTGCTGGAGACCATGGAGTTTTGGGGCTGGGGTGGGGGCGAATCTCTCCCAATTTATATTTAGCAGCTGAGAAACTGTGGAAGCTTTGCTAAGAAAAGGTGAAGCAAATGCAAATTAAGAAGCAACAAGGCTCACTTGTTACCTCCTGTTATGCTGTGCTGTTTTCATGTCCAATCAGAAAAACTCTATTCTCGTATCACACCAAACTAAGCAAAAATTGGGAAAGATAAAAGCCGGCTCCACCACACATGAATTCATGTCTGTTGGAAGAAATGTAATAAAAGATTCTCAACACCCACTCTTTTGGATTCAGCCACAATGTGGGAGTTGAGAAAAATCTACTTTCTAGCACTTCTGACATATAGGAGCTTCAGTGTACTTTCAGTTTTCTCCTTTTTCCAGTTTCTGTCACTCTTCCCTTATCAAAGAGAGCAGTACAGGTCTTTTCACATCAGCACCACAGCACATTTGCCACCTGTGCAGGAAGAAGGCACGTTTAGCATCTGCCACCAGTAAACATCTTCCCAGCCCAAACCATCAGCCCCTAAACCAGAGCCCACTCAGCACAAAAGACTTCCAAAACCCAATAAAAATATACAGACATCAGTAACTTTCCCATCACCATTCAGTACCATGCAAACACCGATCTTTCAAAGAGGAATTCCAGCACAAAGTAAATTCTGGAAGATACTTCAGCAGCAAATCCTGGGGCCCCACTACCTGCCTGGGGAACCTGGAATGGAGTTCACTGAGGACACCGGAACAACTTCTTTCACAGCTGACACAGCCAGGAAAACTAAACCATGCAGCCAGGTTCCCCCAGTGTCATCACCTGGAAATTCTGCTGTAAAGTACAGGAAAATAAATGCAATTTTTCCCAAACTGGAACCGGAAATGCTCTATTCTGGCATTCCCGCACTGAGCAAAAAGCACATTTCCAAGGCCAGCTAAGGGTGTTCCTGCGGCGGGAGCAGGACTGTGCCAGGCAAAGTGAGATGGGGAGGATGCTGCCGGTGCTTGCTGGCTCTCTCACCGCCAGCCCCTGGACAAGCATCCCTGCAGCAGCAGGGTAACTGTGCTGCGTGCTGGGAACAGCCCTGCCCCAGGACGCCCTGACTCACCTCCGCTCTAAAACCAAGCAACGCCTGGGAGGAAAAAGGGATTCGGGAAACAAGGCAGTCCCACCCCGTCACTTGCACCAGCACTCCTGACACCCCACTCCCTCTGCCCACCGATTTTCCAATGGCCTCGAATTTCCCTGCCTTAGGGAAGGTGGATGAGCAGAGGCAGGCTGTGGCAGCAGGACAGGCTGAGGAAGGACCCTGTGCTCAGCACATGTCCCCAGACAACCACAGTCACAGCGACACGTGGCTGTCCACAGAGGACACCTGCCACTTTGTGGCTCCAGGATTTCCCTGCAAGCCCTACCTGCCAAAACCAACACTAACAAAGGCTCCCACAAGAGCACAACCAGGGGGAGGTCCCAGCTCCAAACCCCGCATCTGCAGGCACATGGGGGAAGCTCAGTGTCTCCAAGCATCATCCTCTAGTTCAGCGGCAAGGAGAGCACTTCGGAAAAGTCCTTCTTTCTCTCACCATGCTTTACACTTCAGTTGTTCCCTCCCACACAGCGCTGCTGTCGCTTCACTTTTGTCCTGGTACATGAATGATAAGCCATTAAACTGGTTGTAGGAAATGTGATGTAGGGAGAGGAAGCATGTCCCACATACTACTGACTGCTCCCAGACTACTACTGCTCCGTGGTCACCCCAGAGGGCCTGGGCTGCTGCAAGCACAGAGCTTCTGGGGCTGCTATGGTTCTGCCATGCTCCAAGGGAGCCCAAGCCGTTTTAGAGATGAGAATGGCCACAAAAGGCTTGGGATTTTTACAGCTTTTATCTCAAAGGCACACGGGTGGGTCACCTTCTGCTAGAAACAACCAACAAGTTTCCAGTACTGCTGCATGTAGGGAAATGGTTAAAACATGGTCCCAGATCAGGCTGAATGCACAGGAACCAGCAATAAGGGAAAAAAAAAAAAACCCTTCTGATTTATTTTTAATCTCATGATTTGGAGAACCTTACTCAACTTTGTCCTTTTCTCAATATTTTATTTTAAGAACCCGCGTAGATGCCAAATCATGGGTCCGGATCCTGCAGCTCTAACCATACAAGTGTGCTTTTGTGGGGATATTTTGGCTCTGTATGACCATTACACAAAGGTCATGTGCCAACAGCTGGTTAGGAGAGAGGGCTCATGCTCAGAGGAAACCCGCTGCCTGCTTTCACCTGGTTCCCACTACAGGACAAACGTGAACCACCTGTGTCCCCCGCTCCTGCTCCAGCAGTGTGGGTGTTCCACGCCAACAGCAGCACCAGGAGCATTAAATCACACCCACTCAAGCATCATCCTTTGCTAATTGACCACGACCACCCCTGCCTACATTTATCTGCTCCATTTTAGGGTGCAGGGCCAGGCGAGCAGGACAGCCCGAGCAGAAGGCGCTGCTGGCACTGCCTCAGAAGGACACGGACACAAGCAGCTCCTGGGAAGCAGGTGACATGCTGGCAGGGTCCTCACCTGCCACCTCACCCCTGGCAACCCCCAGTTGTGCCTTGCAAAAATGTCAAGAGAGATGGGGTCATTTTTTGGGGTCAGCATGTCTTTTTGTGCCTGGCACACTCTGCCAGCTGCAAACAGACGAGGAGTGATGCCTTTGCCTGCCTTCGACCTCTGACAAGCTGTGCATCCTGCAGTGAGGCTGGGCTCACCCGAGGGGCCGCTTCCCGTCCTGGTTTAGGAAAGACCTCGCTGCAAAAACACCTCTAACTCCCCCCAGGAAAGCAGGAAAATAATGGAAAACTGAGGGCTCCACACAACTTCCGAGCAGATCACTGTCCATCAAAGGAAACATCGCCGAGGCAGCCACGGCCGGAGATAAGGGATCAGGTTGCATTTGCCGCTCACATTCAGGGTGTGAGGCCACAGACCCACAGCCACTTCAGCACAACGCTACATTCCCGGCACAGCCCGGCGCCCCGAGGTGTTTTGAGGACCAAGGCACACGGGAGGGGTGAGGAGGTGTCTAACAGAGATGCACACCTCGCCCACACCTGCCTGCTTCAGACCCGGGGAGCGGGCAGTGCCGGCCAGGAGGCTGCGATACAACTTCCCAGGGAGGAGTTCCCTAGTCCTGGCCACGGGAATCGCGGGGGGGGCTCCTGTCACCGGCGGCACCTCCCGCCTTCCCCTCGCTCTCAGCGCCGCGCACTCCGGGGACACGCCGGGGAGCGCCAGCGGCTTCTCCCGAAAACCCGGGGCCGCTCCGCACCCATCGGATGAACGGAGCGGCGGCTCGGATCCTCAGCCACCCGCCGGCCCTCCCGAGGGATGGAGCACCGGCGGGCACGGCCGTGTGGCCGGCGGCCGTGCCGGGTGTGCGGGGAAAGGCGCCGTCCCCCCGCCCGGACACCTGCGAGCCCCGCGGGCCCGGCCGCCCGCACTCACCGGCGGCGGCCTCCAGC
>JANEHK010000051.1:866572-923182 GCA_025960845.1 Tachycineta bicolor
AAAAAAAAAAAAAACACCAAAAAACCCACCCAACTTTTTTTTTTCCCTTTCCCAGATTAAGGCCAGAAGGTTGGGTTGAGACTGGAGCCATTATTTGGATTTGAGAAAGCATCCTTCAAAACCACCTGTTCAGTCAAAGTGCTGAGAACTGGAAAAACACAGCTGGCTAAACACAGGTTAGAGTCAAAGTGATGTCCAAGGGAATTGCTCACCTCTGCAGTAAGCACAGTGACAGCAAACTACTTGTGCAGAAGAGCAATTAACCTCGGGGTGGTTCTCATGAATAGGGATTTTAGGAGGATTTCTTGCACAGACAGCAGCATTGCCCTCATTCCAGGGGTACTGCCCCGTGTGGGTCCTTCCCAGCTGGTCCAGGTGGAGCAGACCCTGCATAGCCTGGCAGAAATCCTGGGCCCACTGAAGCCAACCACACCTGCACAGATTTAATCAGGAGGAGGATTTCATCTCTCCTACTTGAATGTGAAAAAAAAGGGGGCTCCTCTCTGTCCTCCCACTCTCACCTCCCCCCTGTGTCAGTCAGACCTGCCTTATTTGTTGTTACATAGCTCCTGGTCTTGGACAGGAACTCTCACAGGTGCACACACACACCCTTTCTCCAGGCCACTGTGTATTTTCCAGCTTAGCAGGTTATCCCCAGACATGTGGAAATTTAGGCAAAGCCCAATCCCAGCAGTGAGAACGCTGTGGATGCATGTCCTGCAACAGCTGCAGGGGGACAGCGAAGGACAGGGACACCGTGACCCCTCCACGTGCCAAGAGCCCTCACACGCCAACAGCCTGACCTTAAAGAAACTGCTGTCCTTGTTAAAAATCACCTTACAACATGACACTGCTTCTTCTTTCTAACGAGAAGGCTACACAGGTGTTTTAAATGCTAATTTTGATGCTTTCTGAAATACTGGGTGACCTGCGGTCATCTCCCATCGCTTATGTTTACAGCTTTTGTCCCGTCAGCCCGGGTAGCCAGCTCAGAGTAAAACCCTCTCCAGCTCTTCAGGGCATTTTCACTATCACTCACTGGGGCAATTAAGATTCTCAATGCATGTATCTGGTTTCCAATAGTACGAGCTGCCTCGGAAAGGTTAGAGTTTGTTTTAAATAGCTCAGCCATCTGTCCTGCGGTGCTTGATGGGAGCTGCAGGGATCGAAGCAGCCAAAACAGAATTTTTCAAACTGTCAGTTTCTCATTGCAAACATTTCAGTTTGAGACAGACCTGTGTCCTTAAAAATAAAGTTAAGTCTATATATTTTTCTTGTGCATTATACAAACACTGCGAGTCGTGCTTCAGCGCCTTCCTTGTGTTGTTGGAATTTTATCAATGCAAATATTGGGCCTGAACCTCACCAGCACCAGGCATTTTGCAAATCTCATTTGTGTACGTCGAGGCTTTGAACTAAAAAATACTTCTTTATTGCAGGCAGCCAAAACAGAGCAGTAAGGAAGACAGTTTGTGGATGGAAATGAGGCACACGGACCTACATTTTTCTCAGCCAGTTCCTAAATGTCAGCTGAAGCCCCGGGTTCACCTGTTCTACAAAGCTAAATCAATTTACTCACGGGATTTGCTTTCTAAATTAAACATTCGTTTTGAGGGAAATGAGAGCACACAGGCCAGCTATGTGCAGCAGCTGATGCCAGCAATTGCTAATACACTGCTGGAAAAATAAAAATGTATGAGAAGCAAGCAGTGTTTCCTTAGGCAAATGCTGCTCCTCATCAGACAACGAAGCACGGCCCTGCTGGCACTTACCCCCAGTAAAAATGCTGATTGTCCTCCTAGTACTGCCCTGGAAAAGCCCACACAATCAACTACCCCCTAGGAATATCCAAGGAGATGAGACAGACAACAAATATATATTAATCAGAACAACATACCAAAGTTTATTGATTACTTCAAACAAAAGTTTCTGTAATGAAAAAAGAGCAAGTTGCATTCATAAAAGGTAACATTCACATTCAATTTCCTTGATATAAAGCAACATAAATGTATAAAATTGCATTAAAGTGAAAAAAATGTAAGGTTGCAGTCCTTTTTCTTTGCGAGAAGCTGAAAATGTATCTGTTCATTGCCTGTATATAATTTACATTTTCTATACACTACATGGTTTTTTTAAAAAAAAATCATAGCTGGGAAATTGGATAAATGGTGCAGTATTAGGAAAGTTTTTCAACTGTGTGCATACAAATTCAATTTGAAGCTTTTATGCAATTCTGAGTCATTTATAATATTCTCATAACCATTAGGATTAGTTTTTGAAAAGTCACTATGACTACACCAAGCTCCGCTGTTATCACATGAAGAGTTTTAGAGGGAATCTTAATTACTTTCCTTATCTTTCAGTGTCACTAGTCAGTGATAAAACTTCAACAAATTATGATGAGAAAACCCCAGCCTTTGTTCCTTCAAGTTTCTCCACCGAAAAGCCTGTACTGACCTTTTACTGTACCTGCCGAGCACCATGAGCGCGGCGGCATCAGGGAGCAGAGCACCCGCCACAGCACCACTGTCCCGCTACTGCCACCCCAATCCTGCTGCCCTACACCTTACAGCCCCTACCACCGCTTCTCCTGCCCCTCTCTAACCTCAGAAGGGGTCCCTGGTTCCCCAAGTCATCCACTGGAATTTTGTTTCTGCCGTTGCTGAGTGATGAGGATCTGCTCTTCTGCAGGACCAGGGCAGCCTCAGAGCACTATCTGAAGATCCAAGCCCAAGTAAAAAATGCATTTTCCCAAAAGAGCTGCTATTGAAGACACTCCACATGAATTCCACCCCACCTGTCAGCACGCACACCTTGGGTTTGAACATACAGCTACTGCAATGGCTGGTTCCAGCTGGAGTCAGGACACTTGGAAACACCAAGATTTGGTTCTCAGAAGGCTCTGTCTTGAGACAGGCAGCAGAAATTACCCTGTTCACGTGACTATTTGAACAGTTCACACACACATCAAGTTTCACTGTTCCCACTGATATCACCAATGGAATTCCAGGGGAACAGACTTTTACCCTTGGAGTAGAGCATGACACAAAACAAACTGAGAAGCAAGGTGTCAGGCTTGGGACCATTCGGGCTTGGAATGGTTCTGAATCACAGGAATCAGGCATTTTAGCGCCCATTTTTTAAAGGTTATGTAAACACAACTCAGCAACCGTGTATTTAAGGAGAATGGTTAGATTTGGCATATAAAGCATATCTCCATTGTATTCATTATATAATTAATCTGTAGGCACCACATTTCAGCAAGAAAAGCTGAGAACGGGACAAGGTCTGCAAGTTGAATTCTAGGTTTGTGAAATGAGCTAGGAAAACAGAAAAAAAAAAAAATCAAAAAGAGCAAGATGAAAGCTTTGCCCATGGGACACATGCTGGCAGTGCAGCTCCTGGCTTGCATGCAGCAAGGAGCTGGGCCGTGCTCGCTGACACGGCGCAGACACCGCTTGTGTGGAGGCCAGTGCAGAGTGTATAGTAACAGTGGTCCTGTCCCCCCGTGCCCTCCCGTGCTGGGTGATGGCAGAGCAGCCACAGGGACTGTGCACTCCCCTATCCCACTCAGGTAAGGCCCATCCAAAGCCCTCAAGATGCATGAGAGGATTTGCCAGCAGCTGATCTGCACCAGTCGAAGACGAATTGCAGGGATGGCAGCCAGAGAGCAAGACTTGATTCTTCCAAAAATTTAACAGTCCGCAGTTCAACAAGATTTGGTGAGGGGAATGCTCTGTCTCGTCCCAAACTGTTTTGCTGTACGTACACGACACAAAGCCTGAGCGAGTGCGAGCCAAACCCAGGGGCAGCGCAGATCTCGCTGCTTCTGAAACGGGCCTCGAAGCTTCTCACAGTAGTTCCTCTGGGGACATCAGCACAGGGGAGGGACTGTCACACCAACCGGCGGCACACAGGCTGCTCTGTCACTGCTTATGACTTCACACAACAAAAAAAGCTGCTCCTTCCACACAGGAAGTATCAGAGGAAAAAAAGAAAATATATTGAGAGTCAGGCATCTCACCTCTGCTGTGCAGAATCTAAAGAGGAAAGTTCCTATGACCGTGGTACAGGTAAGTTTAAAAAGAACATGCCAATTTAAAAAAACCCCACAAATAAAATGTAAAATGAAATCAGGTTCATGTATGTAATTTTAAACTGTCTTCTTCTTTCTTAGTGCAAATAACTCGAGATGCAGTATTATACACCTGCAGGTTCGCAGGCACAGCCCATGTTTCTGGGATCAGCCAAGGACTACACTGTCCCTCAGGCCTTTGAAGTGTTGGAGCAACTGCACAGTGCAGAAAGGTAAGCACAGCCACAGGATCCCGGGCACTGAGGCTCAGAGTCTGCCACAGTGCTATTTTTGGGATTCTTTTATCCCCATGAAAGCTTCCTTCCATCACAAACAGCCACAAAACAACCTCTTCTTCACCCTCCAGCAGGAATAAACCCATCAGCAAAGTGGTTGTGGCAGGAGGCTCTGGCACTTCCCAGCACTGCAGGTCTTCACATGGACACCACTGCTGTGGACAGACCACAGACTGTTTCTAGCTACTCCTGGAGGAGGGAGCAGCAAAGATTTCTCCCGAGCTTTCAGCTGATCCTGCCGTGTGCACCTGGGAACCCATGGCTAGGAGGAGGCAGCTGCCAGCCAAGAGGGGCTCCAGGGCTGCATCCACCTTCTGTGTGAGGGGAGCAGCCTCTTCCCAGTGCCTTCAGGGAGCTGGAGGGGAATGTTACTGGGATGAAGTCTGCGCTACTTCTTTGGTCAGGCAGAGCACGAGCTTTGACCAGCTCTGCTCTGGGGCAGATCTGCAGCGGGCAGAGGAAGCCCCCGTGTGAAATGGGGCTGGCACTGCACCCTTGCACTTCGATCCAGGCTGTCTGGGGTGAGCTCCTAAAGATGCTTTCTCAGCCTCCAGTAATGTAGGATTTGGTAGAACTGGTTTTTCTGGGAGGGCAGGGAAGCCACAAGACCAAAGATTAACGGGTACCGTGGGGCCAGCGCCCTGGCTGTTCTATCAGCATGGCTGCTTACAGTCCTTGGTACTATCAAAGGTCACTGCCAGGTTAAAACCATGTGTTTCCTACAGCACGACAACCAATACGCAGTGTTTGTGTGGAGCACTTTAAGGTATCCTGAGAGGATATCTTTCTGCCAAATTAGTAACAGCATCTTCAGCCTTCACATAACCATTCTCTATACGTTTGTATGACACTAACACAGGCAGATCAAAGGGGCCAGCCTGCAAAAATCAGAAGGAAAACAAACATGTATTGCAACTCTTACATTCCCAAACCCACACACCTCTTCCTGAGTTATTAAAAAAAAATTATATGAGAGAAGAAGAACGATTAGCCCATGATAAAAGTGCCAAATATCATTCACAACCAAGTAATCAGATGATAAATCCATTTCCACAATTTGCAAAATGCGGCACGAGGTCTTAAATCTGCGGCTGCTGTTCTGTGCTGGTCCAGCCGCCTCCCACACCAGTCTGCACCAGTATGTGGTGGTGGAGAGCACCACCTAATGTCAGTGAGGAAGGACTGGCTGCACAGGCCAGGGGACAGCTGCACTGGGCACCTGGCAAGCCTGGCTGCCGGCCCTGCCCATAAACCTGATTTCTTTAGCAGCAGAGCTGAGAGGGCTTTGTAGATAATCTCCAGGTTCGTGTCTGCAGCAGACACCACACATAACACCTCCCCTGAAAGAGGAATTGTGAATTCAATTAGGCACTTTTACCTTTTTTTTACTCTGCTACTGGCTTACAATAAAAGTTTAAAATCAAGTCAACTCGTAGGAGGATGCTCTGGGCGTGTGTACAGACACACGGACACCCAGACATGCCTCTGTCCCGTGTGCTGACACGCAGAGATAAGTACACGTGTTTAGTTTCCATCTATGCAGATGAATTAAAACAGACTTATTTCTATCTGACAGGACAGCATGCACCCTAGAGAAAGGGATTCTGGTACAATTCAGATGCAATACCGGGATCATTTTAACAACTGAGATTTGCACCTTTCACTGTAAATGTATCAGTGTAGCTTTTATAACCAGTGTTAGCACAATTCTGAACACGCTCTCAAATTAAATGTTCTGCTAATATTAGACTGAAATAACTGCTAGATGGAAAGACTTGTTTACATATTGCCGAATATTTGAAAAGATCTGTAGAGATAGGGGATTCCAAAGATAGTGCTCTGAATAGTACAAGATCCCCAAATTAAAATGCATCCCAAGCATTGCATCTCCATTCCACAAGGAGAGGTGCCCCACACCAATAGTCAAGAGGATTACAAGAACCATGGTTTAATTGATTTGGAGGGGGTTACATTTGGTTAATCAATGCCTTCAAAACCATCCCAACTCCTCCAGACAGGGTACCTGTTACAACACATTAGACTCATCTGAGAACGTTCTTAAAAGAAGAGGTCTGACAGAAGGTCTGGCCGACAATGAATCAGGTGCCTTCCTGCTGCTCTGCAACAGCGAGGCAAAGAAACTTATAGCACACGTGACCCTCCCTCAGCCTGCCTGGGTCAAACAATGCAAGACACAGAACCCCTCTCACAGCTAAGTCATTTCATAAAGGATGGAGTAACACACGGTGACTAACACTGGCCAGCTTTTGCAGTGCAAGGGGGCACGGGAAGTATTCAAATACTGGTCCTGCTTCTCAAAATGTTTGGAGATTTATGCTGCAGGTGCTTTTGAGGGAGGAGAAAGACATCCCTGCTCTCCAGGCAACTGGAATTTGTAGAACAGCAAGTAATGGTGGAGATCTGCAGTGAATCCAAACACCAGGGACATGTAATTGAGGTGCTCTGCTGTGGGTGACCCCACCAGTCCCATGGTCACTAAGCCCAAGGTTATCCCTTGATGTCAGGGTTGTGGTTTAATCACTCACACAGAGAACAATGGCAGCATTGACAAGTGGGATGGACTGGGCAAGGTGGGCACTGGGGAAGCTCCTCCTAGGTCAGACAAGCCTGGGCCATTTGACAACTCAGCCAGAGGACAATCAACATCAATTCCACCTCGTCCCACCCTTATCTGCTCCACTAACACACAACTACAGCAAGAAGGGAGAGTGTCACCAGCTTTGTCTGCATCCACCTCACCTGGACATCCTGAGCACAACCAGCTCACCCACCTGAGGTGCAGCAAGAGACCCAAGGGGAAGAGACAGACGAAATGTGTCAGCGAAAGATTTAAATTAAGGCAAAAGGTGGGGAAAAGCAAGGTTCTGCTGTGTGAGCAAATCTAAATGTGGGTTTTCAGGAGTTAGGCATTAGAAGGAAGAAAAAAGCAGTTGAGCAAGCAACACATTGCGACTCAGAAAGGAAATCACCTTATTCACTCCAAGAAAAGCTGTGATTGCTGGAAGTTTGAGAAAGCATGAAGATAGTGGATGTTCCTGAGGAAGGAAGGCGCTTCGTTACCTAGTTCACAACAGCACAAAAGACAGAAAATTGCAGTACGAGAAAGGCAGAAACCAAGGAAAACACAAATGCGCCTTGCAGTTAGAAAACCAAACAGAACCAAAACAAAATAAAAACAACCACCACATTTCCACACAGAAAATTTAATAAAGGCTGCGCAGAGCTGACACGCTGTGTTACAGGAAACTGGGGGTGAAACCCTGTCCCATTGGGATCAAGGGCAAGTGCCCAACTACCTGGCCTCAAGTCCATCCTCCCCTTCCAGAAGGGACCCTTGGCCACCAAGCTGTGGTGCAGGCCCTCATACAATGTCCCTAATTTTGTTTTTCACTTAATGCTTCCCTTGGGACACTGATGTTTATTTTATTTCAATACTAAGATCAGGATTTTCAGTAAGGGTTTTGATTTGAAATCATCAACCTGGTCTTAGATACCTTTACAAAGCAGAGAGCTGACTCTGGTGTCTGATGGCTGACACAGATACCCAGAGCTGGCATCTCCTTCAGGCACTCACAGTAAAGCTCTTACTCGAAATGTACATTTAAATATGGCTCAACCTGTGTTTAGTTTGAGATGCACATCTGAAGAGACTTTTGCTTTGCTAAGCGATTTCACAAGAGCCTTTGTTAAATGAATATAAAGCACTCTTCAAAGTAAGTATTGCAGGAGGGGATGGATCTTTGGTCAGCAGCTGAAGGCAGAAATGGGTCACCTCCCAGGTGAGTCGAGCTGGGGCTCAGAAACCCCCAGGTCACCTTTCCAGTGCACTGTCCCCAAACTGTCCTATGTCTGCAGCTGAGAGCAACTCACCCACAGCCCATTCAACAGGAGTGTCCAGCCAGAAACTATGAAACCATACTCAAGCGGAAGAAGTCACATGGATCCTCACAAAACACAACCACAGCTCTCTCACCATCTCTACTGCTTTCAACTTTAACGATCCCAGGAAGCGTTCGGGGCCAGGCAGGATAGGGCCCTGAGCAACCTGACCTAGTGAATGGCATCCCTGCCCATAGCAGGGGGCTGGAACCGGATCATCTTTAAGGAGCCTTCCAACCCAAACCTTCTGTGATTCTTTCAGCGACCAGGGGATGAGAGTTATCCCACCCCATGTCCCTTCATCTGTGCCCCACTGCAGCCCAGGGACATGCAAACCCCAGAGCAAGAGGCCAGGGCTGGCTGGCAATTCCCACATCCCCCTGCCAGGGCAGGACTTGCTGATGCTGCAGGGGAAGAGAGCAGCTGCAGGAGGGGGAGCATGGCTGGGGAAGCAGGGGCTGCCCCTCTGGGATGGTCAGTCCCCTCTGGGCAAGCAGAGACAAGAGGCAGGGGGCTCAGCACAGTCAGCTGTGAGCCTGGCAGTGCTGCCCTTCACCACTTGCAGGAGCAATGGAGAAAACTTTTAAGAGGTTTCCACATCTAAAGGGAGCCTTCTGACCCAGCAGTGAAGGAAAGCTGTTAAGAAACCAGACAACTTCCAGGGAGAGTGAAGATTGGGGTCCGAGCCTTTGATTATTTACGGAGGATGGGCAAATGTGACATGACGCTGTTCCCACTGCACCAGACCCTGAGGATGTACCCAGGGGAAACATCCTGCTTGTGTTTTTTGACATAAAAACAAGCAGTTTTTCTCTGGACAAGACAAGGTGTGTCTGGTGATTGGTTCAGGTTGGACAAGGCTCATGCACTTCTCTAGGAGACACCACATTTCCCACCCAGGGAAGGCAACTTCCTGACTCCTTCCCTGCTATATGTCTAGGCAGTATTTTTAGAACAACTTCTTGACATTTCTGGCACGTGAAGGAGCAAGACAAGACTCTAGAAAGCCTTCCTTGAGATGCGAATGGTTAGAGATTCATCTGGTGCCTTGGGGCATAAAAGATCTTCCTAAAAATACAGTGTGACACATCATCTTGTTCCTTACCTGATGATTTTTCTCTTTTATATTTTTTAAAACTATTAGAAGAATTTCTGGAAAAAGGCTGATAAAGATCAGGAGAATTATTGCCAGCCATGTGGAAACAGAAGTCAGCATATGAGCAAATACAAAATACATTCTTTGCTGCTTCAAGAAAGGCCTGAAAAAGAAAGGATACAAATATATTCTGGTTAACATGGATTTACCAAGAAGAACAGAATCAAAGGAGATTTCAGGTAAGGTTATTAGCAGTTATCCTTTCAAACAGATGGATACAGCACAGAAACACACAGTCCATCCTTCTCCCAATCCCTCTCCTGCCTCCAGTTGCACTATTTCTGGAAGACTGTCACGATCCATTTTGCATCTTCCATGCCTGTTTCTTTTCAAGGTGGGAAGGGGTTTGAATTTAACCACCATCACTGAAAGACAAATTATTCACCTCATCAAAAACTACATCACTTTATTTTGACTTCTGGCTTTGCTACAGCTTCTGGTTTGGTTTTGATAGTGGAAATCCAGGGTCTCTCAATCACAGCAGGTTATTTGCCCCTTCCTTTCCTTGATGAGGGAGAACAATCATCAGCTGCTTGTGAAAAACACCTCATCAGTAACTGATGACAAGGATCCCAAAGCAGTTCTTGCTTGCTGGTAGATCAAAAATATTGAGCTATGCAAGTTAAACAGTAGAAAGAGTTTCCAGTAGAAAACTCACACATTTAGCATAAAGACATGGCTAGATTGCAGATCTAGATCTGTTGGTCAGTAAAAGTTAATTGGAGAGCTAAGGCTTGTGACCCCCATACAAAACATTTAAATCTGTTTCACAGCCTTATCAGCAGGTTGGTGGATCAAAGATCCAGCCAAATAGCCCGTGGCACCAGCCCATGGAAAACAAAGGTGTAAAACAGAGATGGTGTCTACTGTGAATGTCAGCTGAACATTTTCTGCAGCACAGAAATACAAGATTGGTAATGCTTGCAATGTACTGATGCTCGCCTGTGACATATTAAACCTAAAATCCTGGATGCACCCAAATCAATGGCAATTTCTTCTCAGGATGTGGCTTTCTCCTGTTTCTTTTTCCCTATTTCCCAGAGGGCCAGGCCATCTTGCTCTGCCTCTACCTCATCTCTTCCTTCCTTCCATTTCACCAGGGTTCTTTCCACCAGAATTTCTGTCTCTCTCATCTCCATGCACAAACAGACCCTAAAAGGTTTACTCCAGAACCTCCCGATAAAGACAAGAGCCTCAGCACCAGAAAAGCAAACACCCCCTGCCGAAGCTGAGCACCTGGATGATGCCCAGGGCGTTCTCTCTTTCAGGCTCTGCCCTCTGGTGGGCTGAGACCTCCTCGAACACATCTCATCACGCACCAGCCCTCTTCCAGCCCTGGCTGCTGGTGGGTGTTGGATGCAGGCATCCCTTCCTGGCTCAGCAGAGAAAGAAGCAGGGCTGCACACACCTTGCCAGCCTCAGGATACCCCTCCTGAGGGGATGCTGCACTGCCAAAGCCAGCACCGGGCAGTCCCCTAAGGAAGCACAGCGGGAAGAACGAAAGGTACTTGCCAAACGACTCCTCCCCAAAAGAATGAGAAAAACACATAGAAAGCGAGGGATCCCCATATCACAAAGTGGTTCATCCATGTCCAGAATCGAGTATCTAACGCTAGCTGTGGGAATAAAAAGAGAGACAAAACGGGCTTTAGATGCAGAGTGTATTGGATTGTATCTGTATGAAATTTCAGACTGGTTTCACATTAAGGTTGAAGGTTCTCCAAACAGCTACCACTGTGCATATGGGCACCAGGAAAAACATTTTCAATGTCCACAGCCTGGCAACGACATTAGCAGGCAAACAGTGACATTCTAATTGTAACTGACACTTTTAAATGGAGTAAATTTGATGCAACCCCTGATGCTACAGGAATGAAACATCTAAAGGTTACAGGGACTGTAATTGCCTCTTGTCACCACCTGCTGTCCTGAACCAAACACAAAAGACCTTTCGTAAGGTCTTATACAAACAGTTTGTTCTGGAAAGCTCCATGAAACAAAATAGATTTGCTATTGTTATTTGACACACGTGCTTTTGCGAACACTCTGGCCCTCAGCCTTGTCTGAAACAAGGTGGACAAACCCAAATTCTCTATTGCTCCTCTCCTCTTGCTGGAACTGTACAAGAGGTGAAAGCATGAGGAAAAGTCAATATAACCAACTGGCATCCTCAAAAGAAGGAAAAAAAATAGAAAAATAATGTAAACAAAACAAGCATGTAAAGACCACAGATGACACAATGGAAAGCAAGCAGATTCTGCCTCTACAGAAGAAGAGATGATTTAAGTGTGGTAGAAAACTCATAGACACTTCAGCACATTCATAAAAAGGGTTTTAGAGTGCATGCACAAGCCTTGGAAAAGGCCTGCAATGAGGGACTGAGGACGGAGGGGAGATGCTGACCTTGAGAGTGACGGTGAACACCAGCACGGTGAAAACAATCGTCCCAAAGGTCCAGTTCCCAAACACCTGCAAAACACAGGGCACTGCCACAGGTATCCCCAGCCTCTCCAGGGAGGCACAGGAACGCCGACAGGGACAGGGTGCAAGCGGGGGGGGGGGGAGGGAGCCGCTGCTACGGGACACGGGTGCTCGGACGGGCTCCAGGCACACGCACGACTCGCCGCCCGCTACGCCACCCTGAGCCATGCAGTGCCACGCAGACAGGTGACCAGAGCCGGGACGGTGACACGGACAACCTCCTACTAACAGCAATGTCAGGCGAGGACACAAGTTATTGCACCACCTGCATTTCAGGATTTCTTGGCAATTTACTCAGTTTCTGCTTTCTCGCCACACTCATCATCATCATCTCTTTGCAGTCCCCTCTGCAGAGTGCACCAGTGGGTACTGCTCCACCTGGTTTGGTTTGTGGGTACTAGTGACTACGCACACAAAGAAAAGCAGATACTGCATATAAATCCAAATGATGGCAATGAATGGGAGAGATGCTTACCAAAGGCTGTCAAGATCTGAATGCATACGTTAAAACAGAAAGTGAAATGTCAAAGTTTTCAAAAAATGCAAAAAAAATTGAAGTCAATAGGAGTGAAAAATGAGTCAATCAAACATACATGGATACCATGAACAATTGCTGGTAGCAGTTCTTACAGGCATAAGTGTTTACAGAACAGGACACAACCACAGATCTTTTTGTAGTGCCACACAGACTTGACCTCTGAAGGCATTCACAGAACATACCAGTGCTTCGTGTTTCATTCAAATACAACCAGAATGGCTACAGATACAGAAGAGCACTGATTTAACAATACAGGGGCTTGACTACACCTAGCTGTGGCCACAAATGCTGGCATTGATGAGATGTATGAATGTACATACATAAATTTCATCAGCTTTTCTCCAAGTGTTAGCCGCTAAGAGAATCTTAGGTATTTTCAAGGGTCACAAGTGACAGTGTAAAGAGGTTCTCCATGTGCCAAGATGTAATAACAGGCTGCACATTCCCCTGGGGAAAGGGTCTGAAACAGCTCAGGCCACCACACATAGCAGCCGCCCTGCACTAATGCTTTGCTCTGTACTCAGTTAACCAGCAAAATAAGAAAAAATAGGCAAAAAAGAAAAAATAAAAAAACCCCTCCATCTTTTTTTGCTCCTTTCTGTGCAAGTTAACCCCAGCAGCTCCCACACCTCGCTCATGCAGCGATGCAAGAGCTTGTCCCCACAGCAGAGGCACGAGCAAGCAAACAGCAGGGACAACATCCTGCTGCCTCCAGCAGCTGGGGACTTCTGCTGGCCCCAAAACATGAGCAAAAGGCCAGCACCAGCCTCCAAAGGGAGAGGAGAGACTGAAATCACACCCCAAGCAGGCACAGCACACAAGCAGCCCCGCACCATGTCTGCACTAAGGAGAACCATCCCGTCAAGGTGGGCTAATTCAGCTGCTCACAGCCAGCCAAGCACACGCCGAATTTCAGGCCGTCACTGGGGGGAAGGACAGACACTGCTCCTGCCCTGGGCCACTGCCTGGGATCACACAGAAGAGGGGACGAGCACCGTGCAAATCTAAGGGGCTGGAACAGGGCTGCGTGTATGACTAGCCGTTCTACCTAGTGAAGGTAACCAGCTCTGCCCTGTTTCCATGGAGATCTGGAAAATGTTTTATTTCAAGCATTTGCTGCAGAATCACAGCACAAGCGAGGCTGCACCGTTGGACAAGACTGGAGACACACTGCACAGGTGAAGCGCACAGATATTCCCTGCCGGGCGCGTCAGAGGCAGCACACAGAACAAATACTCATCCTCCCTCCTTCTGGAGCCGTTACCTTTCCGTTATCTTCCAACGACGAACTTTGAAAAAGAAAATAAACCCCGAAGAAAAACACGAGTCCTTCAAAGGCGCCCAGAAAGGTCCAGTACAGGAACGGCCTCCACTGCAGCATTGCATTATCTGACACCTTCCTGCCAAGAGATGGAGTAACACAACCATCACCACCATGTTCAGGACCCACTGCAAAGCTCCTTGCAGGCAAAGGACTGGGGGGGCTTTGGGGCAAGCCCTTGCAGTAGGAGGCAAGGGGGGAAACCGCAAAAATACCCGCCAGGACATAAAGAACTCTTCTCACATGCAGCTGCTGATCATGATAAATCACAAGAGGTTCAGCATATGAGTTGTTCTGTCCTTTTCCTCTGGGTAACTTCTGCTTTTTTCATCCAAACTGAACAGGGGCGATGCTGTCCCGAACCTCTCCTGCAGCCCCTGAGCTGCCCATGGTATCTGACACTATCTGCTACATTTTAAAAGCAGGGTAAGGCAAAAGAGCAGCTGTATGGGATGCAGGAAATCCACGGTGTGCTTCCCTCTTTTCGCTGAATGCACAAAGCCATTTTTTGAGAAAAGCTCTGCAAGTCCTGTTCCCTGAAGTGGTGTTTTTCTGCTCAGGCTGAAAATAACCTCCTGAATTGTATGGTGGGTGTTTTTATCACAGGGGTAGTAGCAGGAGGCTCTTGGCTGAATACAGGGTGGGATCTGACATGGAGGCAGCAGCAGCAGCAGATGGATGGGCCATGAGCAAAGCCCTGCAGGGACCACATACAGGGCATGGGGAGTGGAGGGTGGCTATGAGGGCTGGAGGGAGTTAAAACAGTTCCCAGCATCATTATCTTTTCAGATTACTTCCTTTGAAGTCCCCAGCTTTCTTGCATTATTCTCCTTAACTCCTAAAGCAATACATCCATTTTCAGCAAGCTGCACTTTGCAAACGTGTGCGGTGCTGGGCTCCTGTAACTGCAGCTTCTGAAACGAGACCCTATTGAAACCTACAGACGACAATGCCGTGACCACGTTCCAACACATCACAATTTGGGTCTGAGAACAGAGCGAGCATAAACGAGACTGGAAGCGTGGAGTATTGCAGGGAGAGAAAATACAAGCAGCTTCCTCCCTGCGAGCTCTGTTTTGCATTCCCATTTCTGTCCTGCAGCGCTGGTGGTAAACAGGCTTTTTCCAGCCTCAGGATCTGCACTGCAGCAGCTCAGCGCTTCCTCCAGCGGCAGCGCAGCGGGCGCTCTGCATCCAGCAGCACATGCAGTCATGAATATTCAAACTAAGGCTGTTTCCCCTCAACAGACAGACCCCAGAGATCAGAGAGCCCACCAGGGGAAGGCACAGGGGCCCGCTGTTACTGCTCTCTGTTGCACAATATTCAATTACCGAGCTATTTAAAAATGCAGACGGTGGCATTTTGCCATAGAGTGAAGGAATATAGAGCTCTAATCAATCAAGGCTCTGAGTGTTTACTTCAAAATCACCCAAGCCCCTTCTCAGCCTTAGCTCTTGTTGCATTCACTGCTTCTCCTATACCTAAGACAACTTTCACACAATATTGTAGGTGCCTGATAATTCCCTTTGCTGTCTCTGCACAGAGATCACTCTTGGCTTGAGCCCAGCTGTGCCACACACAGCTCCTCCACTGCTGAGGCATCACACCACAGCAGCAGGGCTGGCACAGGCCACTGGCCACAGCAGCCTTGACCTGGCATTTTCCACAGGGCTGAGCTGACTGCCAGGCTGGGGAATTAGCAACAGGGATGCACGGAGAGGGGCTTCCAAAAAACATCTTCCTTAGTCTTTGCTGAAGGGCTGCCCCAAGCATGCCTATGGGCTGGGAGGAAGATGGAAAGCATCTCCGTGTCTGTGCAAGACAGGAGCCTCTCCCTGCTGCAACCAAGGAGAGACAATCCACAGAGAGAAAACCACAGAGAGACAGTCTCAGCTGTCCTTTTCCAACATGAGTGTGTGGATGGATGAGCAGAGCTCCCTGGGTTCTGATAAGGGGACCTGGCCTGCGGAGTAGAAGCCTGGGGGACCATATGCATTTAGACAAGCTGAGAAACCACCTGCCTGAGCTGGGCTTCAGAAACATTCATCTTTCTGAAAATGAATGGATCTTTTTTTCCTCCTGAAAGCTGCATCTCCCCTCCCTGCATTACAGGCTCCACCACGTGCTTAGCTCAAAGGTAACGTGAATGAAACAGTCTGGCCACACTCACAGCTTGATTTTTCTTATGGATGAATTCCACCTACAGTTTTCTCTTTCACAGAGATACAGCAGCGCCATTTGCCAGACCAGATACCATCAGAGAGCATAAACAAGTAGCAACAGGCAGTAAACACAAGGCTGCTCAGCCTGAACGCAGGGAGCAGGTGAGCCAGGAGAGACAGAAATGGCTCCTTCTGCACCTCATGGTGATCCCATCCCCGACACAGGACAGGGACTTGCGCTCCTGCACCAAGAAAACTCAAACCAGGGCTAACAGAGCTGTGCAGAGGTTTATCAGGGCCAGGACTACTCACATGTAGAGCTGAGGGTCCGAGGTCAGCGTGTCGATGCTGATGTGCTGCTCCAGGAGGCTGTAAGCCAGGATAGGCAGCGACGTGAAGCAGATGTTGTACATGGTCAGGTAAGCAGCATCATACAGCGGCTTAGAAGAGAACAAAGGGTTAAATGGGACAGACAGAAATAGGCCTCTCCACAAGGAAATGAAACCACAGACTTCCAGCCCTTGTCTCCTATGCACCCTACAGATCATCCCTTTGTCACAGAGCACAGCTTCACTGGATGGGAGCTGTGCTCTGTGCAATGCAAGGGGAACAGGGCACCCACAGGCTGTGTGCCCAGGAACCTGCTCACACTGACAGAAGTTTTGTAACTGGCTGGTCTCAACTCCCGCTTATCCTCCAGAAAAACATGACTGAACAGCCCTTATCACAGCTTTCCTCTTGCTGCTCTTGTGCTGCTGTTTCTATTAATACATTTGATGCCTCCTGTGGCTCTCAAAGACTAGACTGTTTTAGAGGAACTATAGCTTCTTTTTTTCTACAAAAAGAGAAAGGCAAGTGTTTCTGCCAAAACCAGTGGAGAATTATCTCTCACCATTTACTCTTCCTGTTACTTTTGAGCCTCAACAGACACAACCCCCCCTTAAGTTAACACAAATGCCAAAGCTCTAATCTCTAATCACATGAACCCACTCACCACATGGATCAGCCTCTCTGATGCTTTCTTGCACTAAACAAAGCTCTGATAACACTCACTGTGTCTTTTTTTAAAGATGCCATAAAAGAATGAACCATTCTTCCTTCTGAGTGACGTTTTTAATGCAGTGAAATGCACCAGAGAAGACAAGATCAGGAAACCTTTCAAAACTCGTTCTCATAAGAGAAGCAGAAGTAGCAAAATCAGGTGCTAACAAACCAGCTAAACACTCCTCTCATTACTTCAGGAAGGTGTCCACCTGTTTATGGCTGGTGGATGGGAAGGGAAAGAAAGCAGATGGCTTTCTTTTCAGCTATGGTCTCAAAATATTATGTTCCAGATATGGTGCTGAGCAGCAAGGTTCTCCAGAGCAAAGTGGTGAAGGGATAGGATGCCAAAAGCCAAGTCTTTGCTAGGAAGCCTCATTATGCCACTTGCTTTTTATCTTGCCTTTATAGACAAATCACTGGAAGTTACCTGCTGTGAGAATCCACAAAAGAACTGGTATAAAAACTGCGGTAAAATGAAGCAAAGGTTCTAGGAAAACAAAAGACAAATGGTCAGCAGGGAAGCACTTGACTTCTCAGCCTAAATCCAAGTAGTTCTTCCTGTTATCAGACATTAGTGTCTGACATTACAACATCAGACAAGGTAGGGAACTTGTTCAATCAAGCACAAAACCAATCCAGTGAGCAGTCAGTATCTGCAGGAGACACTAGAAGAATGCTCACATTCCCCTGGAAGCACTGTTTCCAACCGTCAGGCGCATGGCAGACACAGCCTGTCTCAGGGCAGGAAAACAGAACTACAGAATATCCCACACATTTTTTTTCCTGTTTATTATTTTATTCTATTGCCAAAGAAATTCACAGGATAAACAAAGAAATCAGCTGCACGCTGTCCCTTACCTTATAGAAGAAATACTGTACAAGGTGTGCTATTCTCACATAATATAAATGCCCATGTGCTAGTAGCAGTTTTCTTAAATGTTTAAACTTTGGCACAGCATAGTCGCTGTTTCTGGAGGCCTGGCGCCCTTCTTTGCCTTTTATCCCTGCAGACAGAAGCACGGCAAGGGGTTAATCCCAAAGGGGCTGGAATCTGGATGCTGCCCACATCACTCAATGTCTCAAGGCATGACAAAGGCTGAGATTCCCTCCTGAGCGCTCCAGGAGACCAAACATGAATACTTTCTGCGTGGTTTTGGCTCCACAACAGTCAGACCTGCCTCTGGGGTTTTAATCTGTATTTAGGCTGCTCTGTGATTTCCTGTGTAAGTGTGAAGAGTATCCAGGCAAACCTGATGAAAGATAAGGAATTGGTTCCCTGTGGGCTGGCCTGCATCTCACGCAGCTCAGTTTCTGCCCTGCAGCTGCTCAGCCTCCTGAGACATCCCCACAGAGCTGCTCTGTCCACAAAAGCCACATCCAAACGAACTGCACTGGATTCCCTTCATTAGAGGGCACCACAGCATTTCCAACAGCCCCAAAAGAAGAAGACTCCCTTTCTCCTCCACTGACCTTTCTTCAGTGCTACTACAGGAGTCTCCCGTATCTCAGACAGCAATCTGCAGGCAGGAGGAGTTTCCAGCCTGCTGTCAGTCATAAGGACAGTGCAGACACAACACAGCTGGGCCTCAGCCCCAGCAAACACGTGTGGTGAGCCACTGCCACCAGGTAGCACTGAAGGCTGACACTTCCACTGCAGTGCCATTGCAGCAACTGACACTCTGCTGCTTGTGTCTCTTTATTTCCTGAGCCCAAGCAACCCTTACCACCACTGCTTTGGTCACACAGTTTTTGAACATGACCTGCAGTGCATCACTGACAGAGAGAGTGGTATTAGCACAGGTGAACAGTACGTAGATCTCATCTCTTTTACAGTGGGGATGGTAAAACATTGGCACAGGTTGCCCAGAGAGGCTGCGGATGCCCCGTTCCTGGGAACATTCAAGGTCAGGATGTACAGGGCTCTGAGGGTGGAGCTGGAGATCTCCCTGCTCATTACAGGGGCTGGACCCTTTAAAGGCTCCTTTCAACCCAACCTCTTCTATGATTCTATGATCTCAAGCATTAATCTGGAGTTAAACTCTGCCTCCAAAGAAAGCAAGAGGAGGCTTCCCACATTTTCCAGTAGGATTTGGTTTAGCCATGACCGATCAGGAACACCAACTGCACACCTCAGCAGTGATCCCCAGCCAGAGCAGACAGGTCTGGGCTGTGAGATGGGTGTTTCAGGGACTCTCACCTATTCCAACATGTGCTTCCAAAATCATACTGACATCATTTGCACCATCCCCTATGGACAGAGTTATCGGGCTTCCTTTTGTGTTCTTCACCATCCGCACAATCTAGAAGACGTAAAGAAAGGACAGCAGCAGAACCCAAAATTCAGTTAACGAGCCTCCAGAGACCTTTCCACTGCTCCCCCCAGGACAAGCAATCAGGCTTTTACAGCAGTAATGTAACATCTGGAGAGCTCAGGTTAATAATAGCCCTTGTTACTTGCTTTGCAGCCACAACCAGAGCAAAAGCCCAATCCAGTTGTGCACAGCTGAAGGACAGTATTTCAAAACAAACCCCAGCAGCAACATCCTGCTCCTCCCTGCTGCCAGACCCTGTTTTCCCAAAGGTGGGCTCTCTCACGTATCTCAGCATGCAGAAACACATCACTTATCAGGCTGGGACATCATCTGCTGGAGTAAGGAAGTCACGGACTCCACTTGACAAATTTGGAAAGGGAAAAAAAAAAAAAAAGCCAACTGGGAGGTTTTGTTTACTTCTAATTGGCCCGCATTTACAGGCTCCTGCCAGCATTTAAACAAAGGGTTTGCATTCAGATTTGAAAGAATGGTGTGCTTTCATCATGCTCTGAAGTGCAGATGAGACTTAGACATAGCCCGGAGAAGTCCTGCTTGATCAGGATGATCAGGGCAAGTCCCAGCTGATGAGTTCAGCGTGCGTCACATCAGCCAGTGTTGTGCTTTGGGCAGTGAGGGGTGATTAAATACCTGTGCTTTCTGCAGCGGAGCCATCCGGCAGCAGAGAACTGCAGTGCACTTCAGGCAGATCTGTAGGAATATGCTTTTGTAATTGCTAGAGCCAGAGTCCTGAGAGGGATTGAGTATCAGTGACAGCGTCGAGCCATCGATAATCAGTCCATATTCTTGACTCAACGTCCAGCTTCTGGGGCACAAGAAGAAACACGCTTGAAACTTAATCAGACTAAGAAGTTCACACAGCTGCTTGTATCATCTCAGTGGGAAAAAAAAAACAACCCTGGTTTTGGGTTAATCTTCCTGTCCATTTTTTGGGGCTTAGCAGTTTTAAAAAGCTGACACTGAACATGTGCCCTCTGCTAAAGGAAGAGTGCAATTAAGTTCAAAGCCAACTAACACCAGAGATGATGAGCAAAGCAAAGGAACTGGTCACAGTGCCTGCAAGTCACCAGTCCCCAGGGCCACAGCATGACCCTACTTCAACTCCAAATTTGCACCTGAAATGCACACAGCTGGGTCCTCTGGCTCACTTACCTCTTCAGGCCTCCCCGGTTTTTGGGGACATCCTGAATCAGCTTCTTGTGGTACTCCAGCAGCAGCTCATGGAGCCGATCCTCCTTCCTTCCACTCTCGCCCACCGTTCTTGCAGTCAGCTCCAGCAGCTCGGTGCTGGTCTGGAAGAGCCTGCAGGCGTAGCAGGTGGATTTGGCAGTTTCCATCTTGTCCCCTGTCAGCACCCAAACCTTCATGCCAGCTGCGTGCAGGGCTTCGATGGTCTCTGCCAGCTGCTCCTGCAGCCTGCAAGCAGAAGCAAGGCATCACTTCACAGGCTGGCCCACACCTCACCCACATAACCCTGATCCTGATCCTGCAGGTAGAAAACACCACCTCAAGGGAAGTTAATTCACTTTCCCCATGCTGGGGAGACCGCTGCCACAGGAATAAGGATTACGAGCTAGCAACACTGAATTTTTATTTGCAGGCAAAAAGAGAAATCACTGCTTTATACTCCTGACTCTTAGGCTTCACAGTAAGTTTAATTTACACTTGCAGTTACTATAACTGAATGTGGAATTGAATTTGTTTTGATGTGCAAATTAATGCTGTGTGCTTAATTCACTCTCTAGAAGTACGAGTATTTCTGTAGTTTCATTAATAAATCCCAGTTCCTACTACACCAGCCAATTTAGGCAACTAGAGCCCTGTGAAATGGGTTGTGCCACGGTGTAACTAATTGCCCTGGACACTGCCAGCACCTGCCTGGCTGTTCAGTTCCACCGTGGCAAGTCCACATCAGAGAAACCACAGGCACCAGAGGGCTGGTGGTGGAGTCCCCTCCTTACCTGTCTTCTACAGCAGTAGCCCCAATCAGGTGCATGTCTGCTTCTGTGTCATCAAAAACCTTGGCCATCTTCTCCTCCCTGTCCTGCAGAGCCATCTTGGCTTCACTGAGCTGTCTGTCAATTTTGTCATACTCCTTTTCAGTCAGTTCTTTGAAGGCCACACAGAGTGTTCGGTACCCATCCTGGCAGCAGGAGAGAAAGAATATAAAGTGGACAAATGCCCTAAATCAAGATTTTTTTTTACAGCTCCTCACTTCAAGGGTTGGTGCTTTTGTCTACCATCAGTGTTTCTGGCAGCACCGACCCCAAGGGCAAGGATAATTTGTTGGCTTCTGTCAAAAGAGCCTTTTTCTGTTTATACAGCAACTTCTTCCCACCACAGAAATCACAGTTCTGCTTATTAGGTGCAGAAAGAAACTAAGAGAAGGACCAGGGCTGAGAGCATGCAGCCAGCAGGGAGAGCAGGGACTGGGTGCCACCATGGCTGGGACCAGGCTGCTGATGTTACTTCTATTTTTAGCTTGCCTGGGAGATGCTTGGACACGACTGTGATGGAGACCATATAAGTATATCAAATAAAGGTGGAAGCCAACCAAACAGAGAAGGGAAGAAGCCTAACATCAAAACAATGTGAAGTGACACTCACATTTTCAACACCTCCCTCCAAAGCAAGGTCACATCCCTATTTTTGGAAAAGGGCTTTCCTGACCCCCCAGGAGCCAAATTCCATCCGTGTGCTCACCATAGCATTGCGGTCCACGTGGACTTTTGTTTGTTGGATTTCTTCTTGCTGTACCCTTGGAAAAATAGAGGAGTCTGCTCCTTTACAGAAGAGAAGCAACTTTCCTAAAAGCAAATTATAAATAGTTTATGGCACTTGCAAGCTGCAGAAAGACTTAACAAGCAAGTGATGCAGAGGGAGGAAATCTGGCAGGACTGAAGAAGGAACTGCTAGAAACCCAGCTGCCTACCAAAAATGGCCTTTGACCAGCCCGTGAAAAACCTCTGGCTGACCTGGCTGAGACTCTGAGTGTCCCTACCTGCCTCTGAGCAAGTTTTCTGCAACAGGCTGGACACTGTACCTGTAAGCCTTGGCAGCCTTTCCGGGGAGGGTAAAAACCAGCATCCCAAACCTTACAGGACTGACACTTGAGACAGACGGTGACCTCTGAATTTTTGTCTGTTATTCCCATGAAACCCCATCCCACCCAGGGGACATTCTCACATGTCTTCCCTGTACTTGTTCCAGCCTGGAACAAGGCAGGGGGGCTGGTCTCCATGGGTCACTGTTTTCATCCCCTGATCTGCTGCTGGCTCCCTAACAGCCACTATGAAGGAGAATGAACTCTACGGCAACCAGACCCAGTACAGAATTGAGTTAGACCAGCCTAGAAAACCTAACACTCAGCTTCTCTGGGTGACAGGAATAAGGAGGATGTGTTTTACAGCTGTACACACGGTACAAAAGCACTTTGTCTGTACCTGTGGTGGTTCTCACAATGACACTCATACGGCGCCGGACAGGGTCGAAGTTCAACACATGGAGAAGCTGGTACCTTCAGAAAAAGAGAAAAAAAGCTTTCACTCAGTAAAGGAAAAATAGAAAAATAACTCTTTGAGACAGAAAATCACTAGCAATGAGCTGCAGAGATCAATACACCCTACAAGTGGCATCAGCCACCTGGGAATGAATTTTACAGCTACTGCACAAGAAAATGGAGGAAAAATCCAAATTCCAGCAGTCCTGTGGTGTTCTGAGCATGGGACTGAGGGGGCAGGTACCCACCAGTGCACCAAGGCCCCAGTCTGGGTAGGGGCTCAGCAGGGAATGGGGCACCACATGCCACAAGCAGTAACACTGAGTCTCCCATTTAAATAAGGAGTTTCTTCACAAGGGAAGTAAGAAGCGAAAGTTGCTTGTGAAAGGCAGGTTTCCAGGGATCCCTGGGATTAGGTCAGTGACTCACAGATGTCCACCAAGCTGTGAGCACAGGGTAAAATCTAACTATTTTCAGCTTGGGAGGGGAAAAAAGGTTACAGGGAATGGAGCTGTATCACGAGTTTAGGAGTGTCCTGCTGTGAGCCCCAGCCACGGCCCATAAGGTCAGCAGCCACCTCATGAATCCCAGGAGCTAACTGCACAACCTGGTACAGATGAAGGATACATACAAAGGACTGCAGGCTCCCGAGAGACCTGAATTTAGACATCAGTAAACCACCCGTGGATTTTTCCAAGCGAGCCTTTTCACCCACGCCTTCATGTGCTGTGCTTTGTAAATGGGACAGGAGTTTTGGGGCAGGTCAGAAGGGCCTGACAGCCCTCAAGGAAGAGCTTTGACCTTGCCAGGTTGACCAGACTCAATTAAGCAGGGTGGGAGTGGTGCAGAAGAGCAGCCCTGTTCCTCAGCAGCCCCAGCAGCACTTACATCTCAGTCTCATTCTTTTGGTTTCGAATTTTCATGAAATCGTTTTCAAGTCCTAGAAAAGTGAAACCATACCTGTCAATAAACAAAAGGACAGAACAACATTGAAAACACCCATTGGCACATATTATACATAACAATGTTCTCGTTTCACCTTCTGCACTGCAGAGCAGAGCTCAGTGAGCTCGAGCTAAAGAGCACGGCTGGATGTTTGTTTGCTCCATGCAGGGCCTGCTATGATGTCCTGGCACTGCTCCCATCCCCTGGAGAGCCTGGGCACTGGAGCACACAGACAGAGAGAGCCTCTGGACACGGTCCACTGGGTCTCTGGCAGCTTTACAAGCCATCAGCAAGCATACACAGCTGCAACAGCCTCCATTTAAAACCCAGGGACTGGCAAGAACATAAAACCACTGAATGGTTTAGGTTGGAAAGATCACCTGGTCCTAAACCCCTGCCATGGGCAGGGACACCTTTCATTAGACCAGGTTGCTCAAAGCCCCACCCAGTCTGCCCTGAGCATCTCTGGCAGGATTCAAATATGGGGGTTAAGAAAAGAAACTATCCTTATTATTTTGCCACTGCATGACAAGGAAAGACTTTCACTGCACTATGCACATGGTAACTGGTCTGTTTCCATGGGCTTAAAGCACAAGGCCATGTGGGCTGCAGCAAAGCAGCCTCTGCCACACCTGGGCACAGCAGCACCATGGGGCTGCTCTCAGCTCACTGAGAGCCTCCCAGGTAGCTGCTCAGGAAGATCCTTTACGGAGCTCCTCTTTAACAGAGAGCTCATTTAAACCCATAGGCTCACAGGACTGCAGTCAGGTTCAGCAGTGGTATCACAACATGCTTCCCCCACAGAGATCGTGGAGAGGGATCCACCACCTTCAGATCACCTTCATCTCCCTCCTTACCACCAGAGAGAGGGAATTAAAAAGCCAACATCTTCACATTCTTACTTTTCTGCGCCTTTCACCAAAGCAATTTCATCTGGGGAAGAGGAGATATAGGTGCATTTGCGTTCTGGGTGTGCCATCAGCCCATCCACCTGGTCTGCCTCCTTGATCTGAACCGTGTGGCACAGGCAGAGGGCTCTCAGGAACAGCTCCTCGCGGCTCTGGGCAGGAGGGAGAGAGGGAGGTAGTTACCAGCTGAATGCCACACCCGGCCAGGAGCTGGCCACAAAATCCCATCAGCTGCCAGCACACACGTTTCTCACCTTTTCAGCTCTGCCATAGTACTTGAGGGGCCCATCAGTCTGGGAGAAGCCATCCACCTCTGAAATGCAGTCCTTGTACTTGTGCCCATCAATGCAGCACTCGATGAACTCCATGCTGTTCTCCGTCAGCGTGCCGGTTTTGTCTGTGAACACGTACTCCACCTGCAAGCACCAGGCAGCTGCCACAAGGGCTGGGGAAGGAGCCCCCAGGAACAGAGCCTGGGGCATTTTAGTGCACCTGTGCCAGTGATGGAGGGTACTTGGCTATCCTAACCTGACCCTGCAAACAGAGGGGAGTGGCAGGTGCCCCACCACATCACCCTGTAGTTCTGCTACTTTGCTTTTCAGCCTGTTGGATAGGTGGCAGGAGGCAGCTTCTTAAACTTAAAATCTGTCTCCAGGCTCTCCACTCTCCCCTCATTCACTTTCTTGGGTCCTTTGCTACAGCCCTAGTGCTTACTAGAACTGCTGCCTCCTTTGCAGGGGTTTTCATCTTGGAGCTATATTTCAATTATTAGCTAACTGCTATGTTTTTATTACCGTTTTTAAAGCAAAATCAAAAGCAGGAGGCACTACACATGCTCAGCATCCATCTCTCAAGGTGCAGGTCAGAGAGGGGAGCCTGAGCTGCCTGGGTGCCCCAGCAAGGCAGCAGCAGCAGCACAGCTGCACGTGCTCTGCACGCCCAGGGAGACGACTGGGCAGACGTTCTCATTAATCCTCAAAGAGACAGAGGATGTTTAATTTTTAATTGAAGCAGCGAAAGCAAAGCACCCTGACGCGCAGAGCGCTGCGCCTGATATTCCCCAAAATGGAAACAATTGGCGTGACCCAATTCCTGCTCTTTCATGCACTATTTATAACCTTATCTGCTTCGCAGAGCGAGTGGAATCACACTCAATGGAAAGTGCCACCAAAGAGGGAGAAGCCTGGCCCGAGGGGACCGCGAGGGATTGCCACAACGAGGGCTCCGCGCAGGGAGGAGACTTTCATCCACATTTCCATCCAGACAGATGCAAACACAGCATGTTCTGACCTGCCCGAGCTCTTCATTCAGATCCGAGGTGTTCACCAATGCCCCCTCCTGTATTTCTTCATCGTACATCTCCTTGTCCCAGGAGATGAAGAAGGAGCCCAAGAACTTCTGCATCTCGACTGTAACGTACATGGAGACAGGGATAATAAAATTGAAGAGGACCATAAACGACAAGAAGTCCGTGAACATCCGCAAGACCTGCAAAGGAAAGAGGAGAAGATGCAGCCTGTGGCTGTCAGGACACAGGGGTGGTTTACAGCAACACCTCAGGGATCCCAGAAAAGGTTAGATAGGAAAAAACAGCATGAAAATGAATACAGCTGAGATACAGGGCTAAATGCCATCTTGCTTTGGCACAGAAAATCCCCCAGTCTTCTGCAGATCTACCACGTACACGAGTACAATCTCACTGCTTCATAGTGACCAAAACAATGTTTCATAAGCATACTCCTCAGGAATATACTGCTACAGGCTCATCCTGACCCCAAGTAACCAGAAAAAAGGAGCAGGCGGCTTGAGACCAGTTAAGCTGTGTCAAGGGTACGCGTGGTGCAGTGACATCCCTCTAAGTCCTCCTCAATAACCCATCAAATGAAGATCTCTACACACACTCAACTCTCAGGCTTGACTGCCCATGTCCTGGCAAGTTTAACAAAATGGTTGACATGGTCTCAATTTAAGGTTACCTATTCAAAGCTGAAAGATAGCTCGAGTTCAGATGAGGACCCCGGTTAAACCAGCTGCATTTCTGTATTATATAGTATTTACTTATGCTTTTCCCTGATCCACACAAACATCACTGTGCACAAGCATGAGAGCACAAAAGAAACACAAACAGCAGGAGAGACCGAAGGGAAAAACAGCCCTTTCTGTGAGCAAACAGGACTCCCAGGGCTGGCAGCAGGCACTATCAGATTAAACAGAACAGCCAGAATAAGTAAAGCTGGAGGAGGTGCTGAAATACAAATCCACTTACCTTGAACGTCTCCCTCTCTTTTTTAGTCTTTTCATTGTACCAAGGCTCATCATTAAATGGATTACTCTGCCAGACGTATTTCAGAGTCGTGCATACAGTGGCCTTGCCCAGTAAGATGCACAAATACACAATCAAGAAAGCGTTGATAGATCTGAAAAACAGGTTTCTCTTTTAAATTCTTGCAGCTATTTTTACAGAGAAAACCATGTAAATAGGCAGGAACAAGACTTCCTTACTTTTAAGAAAGGAATTACAGGACAAGTGCTTTTGACACTGCTGATATTCAGGGTCAGGTTCACATATTTTAACATTTCTTAATTTTATTTTTAAATTAAAAAAGCTACTAAATGATGCTGCTTCTTGCAAGACACACTTTATCAAACACCCAGACTTTTTCTATGCAATCAGAGAGCATCTGAAACAGAAGGCAGCAGATTAGGGGATTATTTCTGTACAAGTCCTCCACTAAAAACAAACCCAAACACAACAGGTTTTACCGATTTTTTTTTTTTCCCTGAACATAAATACTCACTTTTCTACTGCAGACCGCTTCTGAGATTTCCCTTGGTAGTTCAGAGCCCTTTTTTGTTTCCATTCCAGTATAGACTGCAACTCCTGCAGGGTATTAAAGCAGGGCTCATAAGGGACTGGCAGCCCCAGGGGGACCCAGCTGGCACTTGGCCATCAGGGGCATCAGTGTTTACATTAAACTCCAACCCCAGCTGAAGGGGGAGGCATCCCTCAAGGACTGTGCAACTACAGAAACTTCTGAGGCTGCTCAGTAACACCACTGCTGTATCCCAGAGCAGGAGCCCATGGATCACGTACCGTTAGGAGAAGCATCAGTCTCCCATCACAGCCACCAACCCTCCATAACCAGGGTCTGAGACTGTGCTCCCAGCACAGGCACTGGGGACAACTCCTCACTCATCTCAGACAAAGAGGAAAGCTTGCTCTGGTGTATTAAAACAATTGGGCAGCCCTGCAGATAGAACCAGTGCCTCCTAATTTCACACCAGCCACTTTGCAACCAGCTTTGCATGAAAACTGCAGCTGTACAGCCCAGGCAGACAGCCTGTAGAGGTGTACGTTCCCTCTCCAGATTTAGCAGCGAACACCTACAACTCTCACTACTTATCAGAACTATTTAAGTAAACAAAAATAACTTCACCATAAATCTTCTTGGTATTTTTGAGGGTAGCACCTTTCAACAACAGGTTTTCAGGACCCAAAGACCTAAATATAAAAGAAATGATAACATTACATCACTCAAACATTCAAACTACTTTATAAATTAGAATCAGAAATAGGATATAAAGATAAACAAAGATTCCTTACGTCTGATTATATGATTTGTATGTTACACTGGGGCCTTGCTTGAATTTTTCTCTTTATATAATTACATTCCCATTTCATCTTAAAAATACTATCCCTGATGCACAAAGTTCCTCTATTATTGGGGAATTTTCAGTAAGGCTTTTGAGGAATAACTGCAAGATGTTCAGATCTAGTAAGTTCCAGTACTTAAATAAAAATGCAGTGTTAAAATCATCAGAAGCCTGTCCATTTCAGTGCAGTAAATCAAGGGCACGGTCAAAGCTGACAGCCCCATTTGTGTTTCTATTTCTCTCTGAAACCCCCAGTGACCTGCTCTGTTGCTTCCAGGGTATGAACAGACCCACCAGAGCACAAAACCCATCCAACACGCTCTGGTGAGAGCCAACGGCTTTGGATGGCTTACAAACATTATTTCTTCATTTTTTTCCATGAAACACTCTGATCAATGTTTGAGTTTTTGCTTACCTTCGAATGCCACTATTTTGTCATTGCCTGGTAAATTTGTGCCCCATCAGCAGGGCAGGATGTTACCAGGTGGTCCTGCACTGCTTCCCCAAAAGGGGCTCAAACAAGTCACAGGATGGCAGAAGGAGGCCTCCTTTTAGAATGAAATCTTTGGAATGGTTAAAGAAAAAAGAAATATTCCCAAATGATGGCAGGACAAGCTCAGATCCTTGAAATCCTCTGTAGATGCCCAACCCCTCTGAGGAGGGCCAACCAGACAGCTGCAAGACCAACCTGGCTACAGGCTCTTGGTTACTTCTGTAGATGATAATTCTTCCAACAAATCTGTGATAAAAATATGAGAAACTTGTATTACAAACACATTATAGATACTACAGACATGTCAAAGAGAAATCATTACAGGAAATGGAAGCAAATACAGAAAAAAGTGGAGAGTTTAATGTTCCAGAGGGGTGGCTGTGCCCAGGACAGGGAGAAGCCATATACTCCCCATGCTCGAGGGCCACGTGTGCTCACACACCCCAGCACTTCCTCATTACAGGCTGCAACACACCCCAGAAAACCTCCCTCAAGGGGTTTAACCACACAGACCACTTACTCCTGGAAGTCATTCAGCCCAATGCATTTTACTGGGAAGGTAGAGTGGCCTAAAAATAGGTACACGGTCCATTACTACTGCTGAGCTGGCAAACCCCAGCTCATTATGCCATGAGTAGTGTTACACAAGGAAGGCTTTCCTGCAAAGACACTGAGCTTTGAAGACTTTGCCATCCTCACACAGAGGAGGGCCAGTAGCTTGTCACTGCCTTGAGACACCTTTTGGTTTCTGACGGCCTTTTGGAAAGACAGCCTTTGCTTTGCTGAACTGCAGAGCCCTCAAGTGATGGTGCTGAGGTGCCTGCAGGGCGATGACACCAAGCACCTGCAGGGCAGGACAGGCAGGAAGGGAGGGTGCAGGAGAGACAGACTCACTTGTAGAGGTCAGGCTGTGGTTGTTCACACTCGATTGTGGCTGTGAGGGTGTCGATGGCTTCATCAGTGCAGAGCACAGTGGTGTCCCGCACTGCGTAGTGAGTCTGCGCACAAGAACACAGGCAGCGTCACCGCAAGTCCCAGCAACAAGCCCACCCCCAAGGTTTATACCCCATCACTTAAAATGCCACCGTGCACAAGCCTGCCAGCACCAGCAGCTCTCCCAAGCCCTCACCACGCTCCCACAAAGCAGCTCAAGCATCTCTCAGTGAAAGAATGAAGCCACTAACACTTAGGAGAAACCACAGTAGCAAGCAGCTGCTGGGAGTCTCTCAGTAAGGCATTCACCAAAAGCAGAGCATCCTTGGTTTTCCTCTGGGGACTGGTTGGGGTGGAGGGGAGGCTGCAGCTGGCCTCCTGAAGAAGGGGCACTTAGGGACCCCCTGCCCTGGCTCCTGGTGGTAACTAGACACCAGCTCCAGGGATCAGGTGGAGCACTGGAAGACTCTGAGCTATTTTTAGCAGCTGCTGCTGCAAAGGTTCATCTCTCATAATTAACTGAAAAGCCCACAAAAGATCTGCTCGCTGCCTTTCAGGCTCTATTTTTAGGAACAACTCAGAGCTCCAAGTCACGGCAGGCTGCCTCAATCCATCCTCATAAACAAATTCATTAAAACGCTTCCTGCGCCCCTGACGTGCGCGTCCCCTTCCCCGCGCATCCCGGGAGGCGCCGCCACGCTGCACACGCCGTCACACGGCATCAGAACCCCCACCTTCCTGCTGCTTTGCTAACCTGCCTGGCTCTGCCAGCTGAAAATGCTCGAGCACGTGTGGATCTCTGGCACGGACCACAGCTTTTGTGAAGCACGAGTCAAAACCGCTCCTGCAGTGGCCAGTACCAAGCCCAGCCCTTGCGTGGGGTTCTGCAATGCTCCCATAAGCAGAGACACTGTGGAATTACTGAGCGATGCTTCAAAGCTTCCTCCCAATCAATTCCATGATCTTTACATCCTTCTGTGCTTTTAGAAAACATGCGTTCTTCTAGCTAATGTATGGCCAAAGGTTTGTGCTTCAGAGTCCTGACAAAATCTCTTTTACAGTTTTATTCCAGTTTCATTTAATCAGGCACCTTTCCCATACCTCAGTCTGACATGCCCCCACTACCAGCAAAATCCCCACCAGGAAGGCAGCAAGTACCCCTGCAGATGAGGTTTGGTGATTACCCAAGCGTGCCTCCCTCAGCCTGCTTTTGCAGCAAACCCTGGTTCCTAATGTTAGATCTATGTCCCCAGAGATAGCTTTTCTATTCCCTCTTCCCCTTCAAACTCATCTTCACCTCATCATGAAACAGGAGACAGCTCCCAGTCACCTACAGGAATCCACAAATCAAGGAAAAAACACCACAGTGCTTGATATAGAAACTCAGCATCGCATCTCCAGACTCACAAGTCAATAAGAGCCAAGACTCTGCAAAAGTAATGTGAGCTGATGCATGTAATACACCTGACACAAACAAGCAATAGCCTTTTAACATGGCTAGCTATTTTTAGCCCCAAGCCACTTCAAGGCTCCAACTCCTCCTCACTAGTGGAACCAGCTCCCACACAGGTTATCCAGCACCAATTAACAGCCATCCACAGTGAAGAGCTACAAATCCCAGATAAACATATCACATCCCCAGTGCTATTCCCACTGACTTCAGAGTATGCTGGAATGAATCATGTCATTTTAAAGTATGTTCCAGTTCCTACTACTGCAGCTGCTAGTATCTGTATAAATATTTATCAAACTCAAGTGCAACCAAATGCTTATGTCTTCTGACATATATAAGTGGTTGTTGCTTCTTTCCCTAGTTTAGAGATGGGGAGACAGAGAAAGAAAGAAAATAAACTGAAGATACTGAAGATATTCAGCCTGAGCAAGACTAGCGTTAAGTTTCACTGCTTGCTTCAGGGAAAGGGAGAGAAAATCCCAGAAGCAACGCTTTTCTCACGGTGGTGAAACATTCCCCAAATGAATCTGGACACGCTGCCGCAAAGAAGTCCCTAATCTATCTGGAAATGGCTGGTTAGGTAACTTGAGAGTTGGCAGGTCTGGAAAGGAGCTGGAGGGCTGCAGGCACCGCTCCCCTTACGGAGCAGAGCTCACAGTGCGGCTGGAGCAGGGAAGCACTAACAGGCTGCCTGCGACAGGCAGCAAAGCTGTATCGATAAATGCCAATCCAATTTGGGGCAGCACCAGCAGAAACAGCCCTTGGAGACAAAACAGAGCACAGACAATCCCCCAGGGCTCCTCTGCTGACGCACTGGAAGTGGAGTCACGCAGCCACAGGGGTAGGTGCCAGGCAGCAACCTCCAGCTGAGCAGAACCCCCACTCTGCAGGCAGTGCCACCTCAGGTACCCAAGCACCAGCCCCCACACGCTGCCCCAGCCAGCCCCCTCACCTTGAAATTGGACTCGCCATCAAGGCTCGCTGTAGTGACATAACAGGTCCCATCAGTGCTGCTGGAGGCCAAAAATATCAAGTCACAGGGGAAGGTCTCATCTGCTTTCACTTCTACTATGTCTCCAACCTAGGAGAAAGGAAACAGCATGAAAGTTCCTCTCAGTTGTCATTAGATGATTATGATTTAGCTCCTCTCAAAGCCTAAAAGAAATCACCTTAGCTAAAAGGTAAACTGGGGTCCAAGAGGTGCACAGATCCCTGGACATCGCTCCACAGCCTGATGGGGTGATCCTGCCCTGCACTCACTCAGAGCACCCACATGGCACCTTTAGTATTTATTTCTCTGCTGAATCTTGATGGAGCAAGAGACTGCACTTGCCTGAAGTGCGGTGCGATAAATTAACGCCCAAACTAAGTGTACTTTCCTGGTGTCCTTGGGAGAGTTGGAAATAGAAGAGGACTGCCTGTCCTGCAGAAGTGCAAAATGCTGACAGATCTGTCACTTGTCAGCCCTGGTACAGCTTTTGTGAGACAGCTTTTCAAAAGCAATCAAAGGCAGCTTCACTTCTTAACTGAGAACAGCTCTGGGAGTATCTTGTCTCAAAGTGAGAAGGCTGGGGCAGCTCTAACCCAGTACACCCCTCCTCCCCTGCCCTCGTCCCCTCAGCACACAGCTCTGTGCTCACACAGCCTCAGTGAAAGCCACGTGCAAGGTCTCCGTTAACAGTTACCTTGATTTTTTCACTCTCTTTCCGCACTTGCTTTGCATTTTCGACAACAAAGACGTTGCTTTTGTTCACTTCGTTGTCAGCTCTATGCCTCAACCAGTCCTCATACCCCTAAGGCACAGACACAGGCAACACAAACTTGTAACAAAGTGAGTACACTAATGAAAAAGGAGGAGTGAGGACGAGAGGGACACGTTAAAACCATGAATAAGGCAACCGTCCCCAGACCTCCTTCATGCCTGACAAAACATCAACCAGAGCAGCTCAGACTGAATCAATTTATTTTAAAAACTTCATATGCATGTTTGACAGATTCAGAACAGATTAAAGTAACACAAAAATAATCTACATGTGGGGCATGCAACGAGCAGCTGAACTACTGTAACACATTTCTATTATTCTCGGCTTTGTTAAGAACAGACTGATAATATGAATAATACACCTAGCAGCCTGCAACTCTTTCCTATGGTAACGCAAGATGAGACTCTTCCTCTTCAGTTTTTACTGGAAGAATAAAATACTGAGATTTGAAGCAGATAGATTTTATTCTAGCTCTCCCTTTCCAGCCCCCGTAGAAAGACATGTCTTTTTTTATTATTCAATCAGGAAATTTTAAATGGCAGGTGTGCCTGCGATGGGAGGCAATATGTCTTTTAACACTGCAAGATGAGCACTGCATGTTTTCAGGACTAGCTGAGTGGCTGAACAGAACCTGTCCTTTCCACCTACCAACATGGGAGCAGAGCGTGGGCTGAGTTTGGAGCACGTCTCTGCAAGGACTCAGGGAGTGTTTCTAAGAGGAAAAACATCCAAGTAACACCAGACCTACAGCAGAAAGCTTCACTGACCCTCATGGCCTGCTTTCAACAGCACAGGGATGCTTTACATTGCTAGAACAGGAGACACCAACAGCCACACTCGAAATGCAGCCTTGTGAAAAGCACCAGTGCCCGCCTCACCCTCCAAGAAGGGTGCAGCAAACCTACCAGCACATGCTGCCGGCTTCGGAGTATATTTAAATGTGTGTTTCTCTACCTGTCGCAAAGAGCATCTTCTCCTCCCCACACTGGCACCTGTACCTGTTTGATAGCTGTGACAGTGATGACAAAGAAGAGCGGGAGGCCACTGGTCACTGGGCTGGTTGGCGTGTCCACTATTACCTGCAGAGAGGAAAATGTACTGCTGAGCCCTGGGTTTTGGGTGGCAGAAGAACCCAAAACTTTGGTTACGGAGGAGAAGGGTGCCCATCCCACTGAGGGCAGGTCAGAGCCTAGCAGAGAAGAAAGGGAAGCAAGGGCTGGTTATGAAAGGGAGGGCAGTACCAGTCATCTTGAACCACCGACACAGGGAGGCTAAAAATAACACCCATCAGCCCAAATTACCTGTGAAATACACTGCAGAACAGAACATGAATATTTAAGTAAAACAGAAATCCAGGCTTTGTCTTTAAGCTCTCAGATTTCGAGCTCAGAGTGTGATGTGGCTGTGGCTATGCAGGGGCCCTGGGGCAGAGAGCTGGATCCTTCCTGAGCTCACTCCAGCGCTCGAGACAGCACCAAGGTAAAGACCAAGCCCCTTGATCACTAATTGAACCTTCAGGCTGTGGGAAACCATTCTTCCTTCCGACTGTACCAGGGCTTGTCCCAAAGGGTAAGAACAGCAGGACAGGTTTGTAAATGGGAGGGAGCACTTTCCACCTTCCAAACCAATACAGCACAAACTGGTCTTTTTCCCTGCTGTTCCTGGAGAGAATGGGAGCACGAGAGGCAGATGATGAGGGCTCTGATGAAAGGGATGGGGAAACTCAGCAGAAAGGCTTTGTGTCCCCACAAAGGGACTCTGTCTCTTGTTTGTGCTTCCGCAGCACGCTCACAAACAGCAGCATTTGGCTATTTATTGTTTCAGGCTGCCTGTAAAAAGCTGTGTAAAGGACAGGACTCCCCTTATCAGCTACGTGGACATTTTTGAATATGAAATGCTGTACACTGCAGTATTACCCTGCACTACTGAACCCAGAGAGAAAAGCCAGAAGATTCTGAAGTGGAAGAGATACACCACAAGCAGCAGCCAGGCAAATGGCAGATGAGTTAAGTAGCAGGGGGGTAAACCAAGATAAACACCAAAAACACTTCCAGGTGCACAAAGCCCTGGCTCAATCAAATGGGTGTAAAAAGTTTTCAAGGAGAAAGTCTGGTAGAAACAACACTCTGGAGGAACAGCCTTGAGTGAGGATAGTGCCAAGTGTCACACAGACACTGCACACAGCACATGTGATGGCCACTCACCAGGGCAGTATCATGAAGCTTAGGCCAGTAAACCAAAAGCCATCTTGCAAAAATTGGACGGGTCTTAGGAACCCAAGAACTTTGGCTTTCTACGGGGAAAGGCAAAGTTAGGACCTCCTGCTGCAGTTTTCTGCACTGGACAAGATGCAGCTGTATGCATTTATGTAAAAAAAACAAAAAAAAACCCAAAAAAACCCCCAATACAAATTCTGACCACGCAGATAGAGGATTACAGATACAGGAACACAGTATCAGATGAAGTGCCTGGAATAATTCATGTATCTATTTGGACTTTGGACTCCCTGCAAAAACCCCGTGGCTGGACACTAATCTTCCCCTTTGTGGCAGGTGAAAAGCTGAGGAACACATGAGCAGCAGGCCAGGACAAAGGCAGACTCCTCTGAAACTGTTTTTGGACTGGTTTAAGACTTCAGAAGTTTAATTTGAATCCACTTAAAAGTGATAAAGTCCTTCTGTTACTAAATAGTTTCTCCTTAGGAAATTCCTTAGGATACTAAGGACCACACTCAAAGTTATCTCCACTTTCCTCCCCAAAGAGACTCTTTTCATTCCTGCCACCTCCTGAAGTAGCTTATTGCCAGCAGCTTGGTCTGCCTACAGACACACTTGGACTGTGCTCACTCCAGGCCAGCCACTTCCACCAGGAGATTCCCTGCAGACTCCTGTGAGAGCTGCAACAGATGAACCAAAGGAACAGCCATATATAAATATATATCTTTTATATCTTTGTGTCCCTGTTTGTGTGCAGCATGCTTTACGTTTAATGAACGTACTGTCTTACCAAAAGCTGGATCTGGAGTCACAGAGAAATAGAGGTTTATGTTTTGATAAAGCATTTCACAATAGGTAGGGCAGCTACACCAGGCAATTCCTCAAGCACTGTGGCACTTCACTCCTCATGCAGCAATCAGGTGGCACAACTCCATTAATTTACAGAAATTTAAATATAAGCATGAACATTCAAGCTATAGGTGGCATTTTCCAAGGTATAACCCTAGGTACTCAAAATGAATGGAGTGGCCCCAAGTGCCTTTTTTAGGCAAGTGACATCTCCAGAATGACAAGCACATGGGGGCAGGGGACTGTTCTACACAGCAGCCAGTGGATCAGTGCTGTCAGGCTGGGTTTGCTCACTTGGGTTTGTTTGTTCTCTAAATTGACCATGAGGGCTGCTTCCTGATTTCAGAGGTGCTCACGGAATAAAGACAAGGAGGAGCAGCCAGGCTCTTCTCTCAACTGCACAGATCTGTGCCTAAAATGGGCAAGCAGCTGGGCTGAAACACAGTTTGTAACTAGAGTCAGGAATATGCCATGTTCTCCACGGCCAGAGGGTCAATAGATAAAATGTAACAGCACGTCACTAAGTGGCCAGCTACACAAAAAGGACATCCTGACTCCAGGGTATCGCTTCAGTTCAAGGCAAATTACAAATTGGGTCTGACAAAATGGAGCGACGCCAGCGAGATGAGGAGATGGAGGCAAGCCAGCTGACGGCAGAGCAAATTGGCCTTTTGTGTCACACTGCCAGGAGGAGCCACACATGGCCGTGCCTCGGCATCCCTGCTCCCGCAGCGACTGCAAACCAGAGCCCTTCTCCCATGGACAGAACGTTTCGGGCACTCACGCTCTGAACAGCAGCCCAGGAGGGAGGGATGAACCTGAACCACCCAAACCCCGCGGCAGACACATGACACCTCTCCACTTGTTGGGCTGTAGCTCTGGTGCCTGTCCCCAGCCCTAGAGCCGCTTGTGTGCTGAGCCCCGGGCCCGAGGATTTAAAAGGTGAGCAAAGACACTGCAGTGATCCTCCTGAACTCCCTTAGCCCCAGCGCATTTCCACTGCTTGCTTTTCTTGGATGACAGCACGGGAAATGAGTACTCCTCAGGATCTGCCCCTTCACTCCAGCCACAAAGCACAGCAGGAAAAGTTTGTGCCTGTAATAAATTTGCTGTTTCGCCCATGCAGAGCAACTTCCTGAAGCTTCAGGTTTCCAACCTCATCCTATGCATTCCCGGGATTTTACTAAGTACATACTATCTCTCCTTTGCTGTGAAATTCATGATATCTGAGACATAAAAATATTGCATCACTTGGGGAAATACAGTTACAATACAGAAGCAGTAAAGGTGACAAAAAAACACCCTTAATTGTGTAGCATCGAGTGTATTTCCAGTGGCTGAATGATCTTAGCAGCTAGAATTAGGATGGTTTTTCAATGTTTCAGCAGTCATTTAAACCCCATCTCAGACAGGCCCAGATATTTTAATTATTTTTATGCCTTGGATAGTGTGGCAGAATCGTAACACAGCTTCCAGCTCAAAAATTTCCAAACTTCCTACAAGCACAGTAAGTTTTAAAGCTCCATTTTTGTCCGAGCTGTGTTTAACATCAGCGCCTAAACAAAACTTGCTCTTAGCATCAAAGCTCTTACCTGTACGAGGAAGATGATGAGGAAATAGAAGTTGGCAATTCTTCTAAACTGCTCAAAAAGGTTCTTCGGGAGGAAATTCCAGAGGGTGTACTGTGGGGAGAGAGAGAGAGGGGGACTCACAAACAGACCAAGGCATGCGGCTGACAGGGACTAGAGCCGCAGAATGGGAATGATCTGCACCCAGGCGGGAAGGAGCTCTCCTCCAACCAGCAAGGGAAACACTGCGAGGGGGCTGAGCAGCCTGGAGGGCTCTGGGCAGAGATCCACGTCCCAGAGCTAAGCCCAGGAGCAGAATGCAGCTGGATGCTGATGCTACCAAATCCCTGCTTCTGCTTCCAGCTCCAGCTCTGTCCGCTGGAGCACAGAACAGTCGGAAGTGTCCTACAGTGAGACAACTTCTAAAAAGGCATTTGTAGACATGTGATCTCATTACAACATAACCCACAGCGGATATATTTTTTTCCACATTGGAAAAACCGTCTTAGAGCTGCTTTCTTAAAGAGGAAAAAAAAAAAAAAAAAAAAAAAAAAAAAAAAAAAAAAAAAAAAAAAGGCCATGCTGCCCATACAAATTCAGTATTAGATTGTGCTTTGTTATGATTTTAAGAAGGCTGCTGAATCAATTATTCTGGAAAGCATGTGGAATTTAAGATCAACATGGAAAATATTGGGTCTAATATCTATCTTTCAGTCTGCCTGGAATAAAAAAGAAAAATAAGCAGTCAAGTCTCAGAACCAATGTCCATCTAATTATAAAAGAGACTGGTCAGGGTCAGGTCCCAGGCCTAGCAAATATAAAAAGAAAAAAGAGCAAGGACATAACATTCAAAAATAAATCAAGGAAGAACTAAAATTAGTGCTAAAACAAACCATTTGCCAGGGAAGGAACTGAGACAGGGGAAGGTGTCCTCACTGAAGGCCCCTCCTGTGAGCCAGGGAAACGTCAATGGGAATGATACACAAGTTAAACACAGACAGATGAAAACTTTTCCCAAAACAAAGCCCAGACATACAAAAACAGATTAGATCCAAGATGTATAAAGAAAGAAAGGAGAGAGGAAAACCCCTTTGCAGCTCAAGTACAGCAAAACTGAAAGCATACACTGAAGTGTATGCTAAACATCACAAATCCCAAGCAGTGAGATACGTATCCAGCTGTGTTGACAATATGGAATTACACTTGTTTGATATTTTTACATGAATTGGCTTCAAATCTTTTGAAATAGCTTCATGATTGTCATGGAAAAGAGCTAAGCAGAAGGCAGATGGGTGTCATCACAGTTTTCCACCATAAACAAAAGCTGCATTAATGACATATGAATGTTTCCCCCCGTTTCATCCAAAGGGATAAACAGAGCATGGTTATTTTTGTCCTACTGCAAGAAAGAAAAATCCCACAGAAAAAACCAAAACAAAACAAGATGGAATCGTACTTTTATGTCCCTTTATAAAATAATGCCAGTCCTTTTTGCAAATTTGAGCTGCTGTTATCTCATGCTGTATCATACACCTAATCTGTCTTGTCTTCCCAAAGGGGATGCCAGAAGGCTTCATAAAACACACAAAAAACCCCCAATCCCACAAAACCAATGTGTCTGTGTGTTTTGCTCTCATCCAGCCTACAAGAAAGAAACTTGTCCATGCCCCCACCGGCACTGATAGGATAAAAAAAAAACCCCTAACACTAAAGAGAGGGACTGGAGGTGTGTGTAAGGGCAACACCAGGTTGCTCCGGCAATACATCCTTGAGGAATTCAGACTCTCTCAGTTTCCAAACCCACCACCAAACAGAAGCAGGGTGAGAAGACAAGCAGGAATCAGGCAGAGGATGTCCCTGGAGGGGCAGGGGGAGCTCACCTTAGAGGAGACGATCCTGTTGTCGCAGAACTTCTGTGCCACGTACGCCTCGGTGTCCGACACGGGGCGGTGCCCCACCACCACGGTGCGTGTCCCCACACGCTTCTCCTCCCCAGCGCACTGTCGGGGCAGCCAGCAAAAGGAGAAAAAAACAGCTTTCAGCTCAAAACAACTCTAATATTTGTATTAATGCCTCCCAGCTTCTCAGCACACTGTGCTGTTCGTTGGAAATGAGGCAGCCTGAACTCAAAAATTCACCTCTCTGCCCCAGCCAAAGCACAAAGAACGAAGAGCACAAAAGGTCATTTAGCAAAACCAAGGATGTGCTGACCCTGAAACACACCCTTGCTCAGCCATCAGCTCCCAGGACCACAGCCCGCTCTACACCCCACCAGGACAGGTCACTGCACTCCTGCCCTGTGCAGGACAGCTGCTGCCTGTGTCTGCAGCCCATGCCAGGCTGTTTTTCCTTCTTGAAGGAGAATATGTCTTTATCAAGCACTTCAAGTCATTAGGAAGATAATTTAGCACCTATACATCTCCTCCTAGTCCTGACCTGGAGAATCCTTCAGCTCTGGGTTTATTCATTGCATAGAAATTGATGGCAACTGCACCTCCCTTACACTCACACACTCTTCTGTCCACGAGAAATGTCTCACCACCCACCACACTGGTGCACACGGATTTAGTACTCAGCGCACAAAACCAGAAGGCTCTGCTTCTGCTATTTAAAAATCTCGGCAAAAATCACGAATTATGAAAAAAGCAGACAGTTTCACATCACAAACTGCTCAAGATGACACACAGGGTGCTGGGAAGCCAGCTGGGCTTGCTGGGGGTTTAATTTAAAGCAGAATAAGACGTCATAAGTGAATGTCAGCTTCATGTCATAGGTGCTTGGTGATAGCCCCGCTGCTCCGCAGCAGGATGAGGGGAACTGCGGAGGAATAACCTCAGCAGGGAAGCAGGGCTGCGCTGCAGGACCACAGCAGCCCTTGCAGAGTCCTGAGACACCTGTGATCAGCAACACAGGGCTCTAGCAGAGACCCAGCCACCCCACAGCCCTTCCAGGTGGTGACAGCACCCTGCAAACCTCAGACAGATCCACCTGATCCAAAGGAGAGGATGTCAACACACAGTAATCGAAGTATCTGAATGCACCAAAAGCAACAGGACTCTTCAACATCCAATTTCCAACCTCTTGTAACTTCTTTTAAAACGTTTCCCAGTTTGTGACAAAGCTGAGGGCAGGCAGGTCCCTCAACCCACTGGAAGCTCTCAATGGCTGAGGCAGCACCAGCTCTGGCTCAGTGGACCAGAAAACTTTATTTCCCAAAACAACAGAACCGTGCAATAGTTTACAAATGAGCTTTGCATTCTGCCCAGGTTCCCCCTTTCATATAACAGAGTGATATTGCCACTGATGCCCTCAGCCAAGGGAGAAGATCTGGCTGGCACCAGGAAGCATTTTGTGGTGTTGAAGTTAAAATTAGAGTAAATTTAAAATGCCCACTAAGAGCAAATGGCAGAGGAGGGGTGAGGAGGAAAGAGCGGTGTTATACCAGAGTAAGATTTCCTTAAGAGTTTAGGTTTTGAGTTTTAGAACATGAATAGGGAAGACATTTGTCACAGTCTATGGTTCAAGGGCATTAGCAGGCAGCAGGGCTGCTAAAACACCCGCAGATACTCTTCATTCTCCACTTAGTCATGCTAATCCTCAACCCTACAGCTTGCTTGCTCTGAAACCGCACCAGAGCAGGTGTCAAAAATGCCAAACCCCCGTCCCGTCTCAGCTGCCCAACATGGGCTCAGCCTGCTGCAGAGGGATGCTCCTGGAGAGCCCTGGATCTGGTTCAGCATGCCCTTGTCCAAAGGGCTCACCTCAGGCAGCTTGTCAAGGTGCAGGCTAAACCCAGCTAGAGAAAAGGTGCTCTGAGGAAAAACATGCTAAGGCAGAAGGCCTGGGACTAACTGCTGCTTGGGGAAAAGGGTCAAAACCAAAAAATCAAGCAGTTAAAACCGGTGGACGTGGAGCAGCAACAACTGAACGGATCCTGTTAATGCCAGGAGCAGGATCTGCCCAAAGGAAGCCGCAGCTCTTCCCTTATCTGTTTCCCACCCCTGTATACAGCACCTTCAATTAAAGAAGTGTCTTTACACCACCCCTGTACCTGGGGAGGTGGGCTGACCGCTCTCACTACAGCCATCCTCACACCTCCAGAGGCTGATGCTCACGGCAGGAGATCCTCATGCCCTATACAATGCCCCTGCACCTCTGGACAGAACCAGCAGCACCCCCAGCAGTGACCGGCTCCACCAGCTCCCCAGCACGGGCAGAGCTGGCACACAGTCCCAGCCAGGCAATGCCACCATCCTCCCCGCCACACCACCGCCACGGCAGCGGCAAACAGCACCTCCTCCAAACTACAAAGTAGACACAAAAAGGGTTGCTGGATATATCTACTGCCTTACGGAGGTGCCAGCCATAATACTGCTCATATAATAACCATCATAGTGCTCCTCTCACCAACCTGTGCCCCAGGAGCAAGAGGCAGAGCCATGCTTCCACAGCAGTACCAGGCAGCTGAGACAGATGTCCCCACGTCTGGTCCCCGTTGTGCCCCTGTCCAGGCTCTGGAGCCAGGCGCGCCTGGAGAGCATCCCTCCAGCACAGGGAGGAAGTGACGGCTTCCCCTGCCTGAGGCTGCCCCCTCCCCTGGAAGAAGCAGGGCGAGGGCTTGCCACTCACCGACATTGGCACGGAAACCACACAGTTCTGCTTAAAGCAATTCTGGAAAGGTATACACAAGGATTTCCTGACTATCCACAGAAAACATGGTGTATGTGAAGCCTCAGAGCAGAGAGCCCAAACCCAGGTGCGGTGTGCTGGCTGACCAAGCCACACTGAGTTATCAGCACCAGCTCCTAGGAGGGCTTTCATCTCCCAGCCCCTGCAGTTATTTATCTGCAGCACCACCTACACAGATGAGTGTAAAGCCACAGTGACACAATAACTCCACCGTGCATCCCAGCACCCCCTCCACGGTCTAACCAGGCTCCCACCACTCACGGCATCTCATTTCCCATTCCCTTCCCCGTCACACCTTCCCACAGCCACACCACAAGGGGGGGAAGGCTTCACACCACATCCCTCTCTTCTGCACTCCCAGAAAGGAGCACACACCAGACGCCTGCAGCGGGAGGTGCTGGCTAATCCAGAAATTAAAACCTCTCACTCTGATGAGCCCAGCCCCAGCCCTGGCCGGGTCGTTAATAGATTGCTATGTCTTAATAACGGCTCTCAACGGAGACTTAGACGCGGATTTAGGGAATAACTGCCAGCCTTTTGGGAAAATTATAAAATATGCAGATTAGCAGGGAGAGGATTTAGACGACTTTTTCTGACTGCCTTTCATGAAAAATTTTAATTCTGATAGCCAAAAAAAAAGAATATTACTTGGAAGCAATTCCAGCAGCTGCCTCGTTGCCTGGAGGCGTTCTACACAGTCCACAGCACTGGAGTGAGCCGGTGCAGGCAAAAGCCAGAGTTTCTCGTGCTCTTTAGAGCCAAGCCCGCCAAAGGGATTATTCAAGAAAATAAACAATTGCATTCCCCTCATAGGCACTTTCTCACCTCTCCTGGCCTGAGGCGTGGTGGTGTGTGAGGACTGGGAGAAGCAGAGCTGTCTGCAGAGATCAGCAACGTCAGACTGGGCACAGGGTGGGGACACTGCCAGGGAAGCCAGGCTGCATCCTCCCACCAAGCCTGGAGGACCCGGGGATGTCGGTAGGTGACCACAAACCCATCTGCTGTGCTTCTGTCCCAGAAGAGCTCCCAGCAACTGGCAGACACACAACAGCCCCACGGGGACACTGCAGACACCAGGAACTGAGAGGAAGGAGGGAAGGAAGCTTTTTTGAACAGAGCCACTATCCTGCCTGCATCACCTGAGGACCGGCCCCAAAGATGTAGGTCTCCTCTGCAAAATTTCAAACTTCAATTCAGAACTCCTGTTCCAGTCCCCCAGTGCCTAACCAAGCCCATCAGCGAGTCAATCTTTCAGCAGGGCATCCAAACCAGATTTCTCCTGAAGGAGCTCAGCTGGAAGACAACGGCCAGAGAGTCAGACACAAATCATAGGAAATAAGGATGAGGCAAGCAAGGCTGTTCTGCCAGGAGCATCCCTCAAGCTGGCAGCTGGCTGCCCATTCTGGCTTTACCCACGCTTGGCAGGGAAAAGGGCTACTGCTGCAGCACCACCCTTCTCGTGCCAGGGAGAAACTCACACAGGAATGTGTTCTGTCAGATGCTTTGATGTAACCCAGCCTTCCCATACTTGCACCTTTTATAAAGCCCACATACTGCCAGAAGCAGCAGTTCTGAAATCAAGGCATATGGGGGAATAATGGCTATTTCCTTACATTGCCCAAACTTTAAAAGCCCAACTACGCGCCCATGGAAGGTCACCCGAGGCCTGGCATTTCAGTATAAATTTTTGGTTGAGTAGATAAGAACAGGTTTGATCTGTAGGCATCAGGCCAGGAGTAAAAATGCCCAGGGACGCAATTAATAACCCAACATATTGATGACTTGAAGCTGTCGGAACATAGAGACGGCAGAATTACATTTGCAGCCCACAGCAGTCCCCAAATTCTCTGCCTGAGTTCAGGCAACTGTCCCTTGGTGCCTCTCCCCCCTTCTCCATCTGTGCCCTTCTCCCACAGAAATGTCCCTCCCCAGCACGACTGCTCCTGACTGCCACGGGGAGAGGCTCCTCTTCAGCACCCCTCCCCAATTCATGGGAATCCATCACAGCACCGTGCACAGCACCCAGAAAAAACTGGATAAAAGTCACAAACTTGGGTAAAAATTAGCGAGCCTGGGTAAAAATTAATGGAGTTAGACTGAGTTCAACAGGAGAGGTGAACCTGTGCTCTGCAGTCACTGCTGACAAGGAGCCACTTCAAGAGGACTATTTCTAGGGCAGCTGCAAACAGTGTTTAATTATATTCCCCCATATGGAAAGCAAGTGTCTGCAAGCTACCTTCTGGCCCTGTTTCCAGAAAAAACCCAGCGGCAGAAGAAAAACTAAAAAAAAAACCCACCACCATTTGATTTACTACAGTTCCAGAAAGCACCAAAACCAGAGCTAACTAGTAAAAAACCCCTCTTCTTTCATGTTTGCTGAAGATAACTTTAAGCCACAAAACAGACACAAATAACTCATAGAAAACAGATCTAATAAAAACCACAGGCATTTAAAAAAAAATCATCTGCTAAACTCAGAGATTACGCAGTACAAGTACAAAGCTCAAACGTTTGAATGAAATCACAGCTTATATTAAATATATGCAAAAGAAAGATTAAATCACATTACTCGGCTTTGCTAGCATGAATAGTTTAAAGTCTAATTGCTCCCATATCATTCCATTTATCATAAAAGTAGTAGAGAAGGCAACCTGATTTAGAAAAAAAAGCTTGCAAAAATAACAGCACCTCCCAAAACAGCCTGTTCCATTTAGCCTCAGAAGAACAAAGGCAAACACATCCACAATTTTAAAAGGCCTCCATAAATTTACTGTAACCTCCCCAAAACATCCATCAGCCTCGGGAAGTTGCTCAGCACATCAAGCTCATTGCCCAAGCAATATGTATTTTTAATTGAGATTTAGTCTTGCCAATTTTCCTATGACTCTTTGTCCTCAGTCATTTCTGCGAGGGCACAAGCGATGCTTTGAGAATACCCCTTAATAATTCCGCAGCCCGGACTGCGCTTACCCACAGCGACCACATATTTAGGCAGATCTCCTGATTTAGAGAGAGACCTCCATCGACCAGGACCAACCCCACCACTCTCCCTGTGCCTGCAGGAAAGGGTCAATAACATGCACAGACCTTGGAAAAAAACAAACAACCAACACTGTGTCTGCAATGCTGAGAGCTCATAGGTCCAAGAGGAAGGGCTGAAGGCTCATGCTGCCTGATCTCATTTCCCACTGGACAGGACTTTGCTGCTCATTTCTAAGCAGGATGGGAAGGCTGGCACCTTGGGAAAACAGGAGGTTGAAATTTAAACCAGTATCCCTTCTCCAGTACTGAGGCTGAAGCTCCCACTGGTATTTCAGCCAGGCACAAAACATGACCACCAAGGAGTGACTGCTGGGTTAAGTCAGCACCAGCCAAGGTGGAAGCAGAGGGGGCAGCCATGAGAGCCCCCAGACCTAAAGAGAAGGCAAGAGCAAAAGAGAAGTCATGGAGAAAGGGCCAGTACCTGGGTGTTTTTATACCACAGTCAGCACGTGATGGGGCTCAACACCAGACCTCATCCCTAGGGATGATACAGCAGCACAAGGTGAGCCCCATCACGGCATCGCTGCACCAGGTCACACCATCCTTACTGCAAGTGGAAGTGCAGCCAAGCGAGGGGCACCAGCCAGAGCCCATCCCCACGTCCCCTCTGTCCCCAAAACCTGCTGCCTCGCCATATGGTCTTACAGGGAGATCACCTTCACCAAGGACAGCGGGCTGGGCAACAGCAGAGTGCAACCAGGCTGCACTTCCTGGAAAAGCTGACTTCGCCAACGAAGCCACTGATAAAAACAGACAGAGACACAGCTGGGTGGAGAGAACAGGGGAAAAGGCTGCTTGAAAGACTTCATTAGGGTGGAGAGAGGAAGCAAGAGTTTTTTTCCCTAGGTAATAAATTTAATTTAAAGGAGGGCCCAACCCTATCCTGGACTTGAGGAGTGCCATGGCCAGGGGTGACAGCTGTGGAAAGACCTTTTTTGGCACGGGTTTTGTTTTCCCTTCTGGAGACAGTCTGCCCTCAAACCAGGCAGCAGTGCATCTTCCCAGCAAACATGCCACAATGGCTGAAATGAGAGCTTCTGCTCAGCAGCACTCTGTACAAAGCCAGGACCACGAGTGACGCAGAAAGCCAACCCCACACAGGATCAACTGGGGCAGCATTACTTCAGTGCTGCTGCTCTGTGCAAAATCTGTTGCTCCCACTCAAACACAAACACCGACCTTCAGAAGTTTTCAGCATCTCAATTCTTTTTCTCCCTGCCCCGTTGACAGCCAGGGTTATGAAACCATTGCTCATCTTGAAATACAAGCAGCAGATCTTTATTTTTGGCAGTCCAAAACAAAAGTTTGACCAGCATGCCGCCAGCATATAAAATTCAGGCTCATAGGAACACTTAAGGCTCGAGAACAGAAAAAGGACTTTGAATAAGAGCCAAATGTTTTGCAGAGGTCACACAGCAAATACAACGAGGTCTTCCTGTCTTCAAAACTCTTCCTCCCTCCTCTCCCCGGCTCAAGCTGTGCACATATGTCTGTTCATCGGCAGCTATTTTAGCAGGGCAGCAAGCTCTCCAGAGCAGTGATTTGGCCTGACAAAAATTAAAATAAGAGCAAAATGGAAAAAACCTCACAGTTTGCAATTGTCAGTGCTTGCATCACCCAGCAGAGCTATAATTTGTTGGTTTTCCCGTTGTTTTCTGGTCCTCTGAAAGACTGAGCGCTTTAGTTATGGAAACAAAAAAACCCTAAATGCTACGTTATGCATCCCAGCACAGCCAGACGTTACTCTGACCTCTGTCACCTACAAACTTTTTGCCCCTTTTTAGGTTTTCCCAGCATTTCAGAGCCAGGCTGCCAGCTGACTGGCAAGAAGCCCATTTCCCAGAGCAGTTTTTCCTTTCCCCTGGGAAGCAAGCCTGCCTGGCTGCCCACACTCCAGGACAGAGGCTGCAGATTGCCCTGTCAGGGCGTACCTCACCACAGCACCCCAAAAGGCAGGGCTGGCACCCGGGGCTGCCCATTCCCCAGATGAAGCTTGCCCACAGGGAATCTGTCCTATCTCCCAAACAGCAGCCACCAGGAGGGAGGGGAGGGCAGGTCCAGCCTGCATCAGCATCCCAGGGTACCCTCGATCCCCACAGTGGGTACCTGAGGTCCCAGCACCTCTCCATGCTCCTCACATGGGTTCAGATCAAGGTTTTCAACTCAAAACCCATAAAAGCGGTGGTTTTCTAATTCTGCCCCTGGCTGTACTACAGATAAACGTTTCCACAGAAGCAGCAGGAGATAAAAGGGAAAAGAGGCAGGATCACCTGCATCACACCCCTTGCTCCACAGCCAAAACCAGCTCCCCATGACCCAGACTGCACTGGGAATATTTCCATTTCTGGGTACTACAATGACCAGCACATTCATCCTTCGGGCTTGTGGGCACAGTCATACCAGGATACCGGATCAGTGAAATCCACCCAGTCAGGACAAAACTCCTCACCATGTGGCCTAGAACTGTTTATCTTCAGGAAATCCTTTGGCTGCTGCTCTGGCCGGGCTGGGGAAGGCAGCAGAGCAGAGCCTGAGAGAGCCCCACACTGAGCAGTGCCCAGCACAGCAGCCAGGAAAGCTGCAAGAACACGGGCAGCTGAGGTTTCACTGGCCCTGGGACCTCAGGCTTGGAGCTTGGGGCTTTCACCATGGTGTACCTCAGCACCAGCAGCTGCAGAGCGAGCCCATCCTGCGCTGGAGAGCAGGCCAGCATCCCTGGAGATGACTCAGCCATCTCCATCCCATCAGTCTCTTTCCATAGCCAGGCACCAAGACACGGGCGTTCCTGCTCTCACCGCTGCCAACACAAGCTCCCCTCCAAGGTTTCCTCTCTCTGCCTGTTTCCCGCCCTGCACTTACTGCAATGGCACTTGTCAAGTGGGAAGTCCCACTTCCATCCATTCAACTGCCCTGGGAGAAACCACCCAGAGGAAATTATGTGCTCCACAATGTTAATTTGGCTGTGTACGAGGACGACAGCCCTCTGGGCATCGAAGCTAATTTTACTGCACTCCCTCCCTGAGCAAACAATGTAAGAAAAGGTGAGCTGTAAGGAAGGAGGAAAAAACAGAAAGAATAAAAACCTTCCACAACTCACACTGAACAAAAGTGGCATGCAAAACACCACCCAAAGCAAACAACAAAAAAAGAAAGTATTAATACTGCATTTCAAGGCTGGCTTTGCAGCCTCCCCAAGTGCAGTCTGAGTCCCTATAGATAGCAGCTGCTTGGCTTTGTATGAATGCTGGGAAGGAATTACACAGAAATCATAATAAAAGATGGAAGGGCTGCTCACAAAAGTGGATTTTTTTTTCCTCCCTGCATTTAATTTCCCGGCAGTGAGATTTATTTTTTTTTTTCCCCCTCTTAAGCCAACTGAGACTCCAGCAACAGAGCAGTGTCACTGCAGTCAAGCAGTATTTAATTTGTATTACTGCTGAAGAGATCTTGGATGGCAGTACCAAAGAAGCGCTTCAAATTGTCTGGTCTTGCCTGTTGCACATCTTACTCAGCTTTTCTAGGTCCTCTACAGCACAAGAAACAGAGGATCCCCTGGTTTGCAAATCATTTGCCACAATACTGCAAACAAGTTACACCGACCAAGTGAGCAGTGTCTCTTGTTTCCCATTTCAATCATCTCACAGAATCTTGTTAAGCTATACAGCACACTTTAAGACGCCTGACAAAACAATTCTTTGAAAACACACAGCAAGAAGTTACCAAGGCCACCATAAGCAAGGCTGGAACCCTTTCACCTACAGATCCTGAAAATTCAGCTGAAAACAGGAGCGAAAAGCCTGCAGCAAAGCGCTACTCAGCAAAGGCCACAATAGAGTTTTACAGGAATCTTGTCCAAAATCGGGGGAAAAAAAAAAAAAAGTCTGATTTGAGAGCAAAATACCCAGCTAGAACAGCCTCGAGGGGGCTTATCCCTCCTGCTGCAGGAGGAAAACAAAAAGCTCTTTACAAACAACTGGATCATGCACTAAGCTTTCATTAAGGAGGGCAGGACAAATGTCTCTGAAGCGCTATCAATTATGGCTGGATGGCTAGAGGAAATGTGCTTTTAGACTAAATGGGCTTCAGCTGGAATTCCATCCCGAACAATATGACTGAGGTTTGGGGAAGAAAAACCACTGGAGTCAGCAGGATGCAACAGGTGCCCACAGGAGTGGGCAAAGTGCAAATCATTTGCAGAAGGGGCTGCATAAGGAACTAAATATTTTATAGAGTACTGGTTCTGACCAGCACCTGTGGCAGTGAGCATCCCTATGAGAGCATGAAAAATGAGGGAGGGGAAGAGAAGCAAAACCTAGGACAGCTTCCCCTCCCACCAGGGAGCCTCAGCTCCTCTCCCCACCCCAGTGCCCCACAGGCAGCTGAGTATCCAGATGCACTTTGCTACCATCAGAGTGGTGCCCCATGCCAGTCACTGCCCAGAAGCTGCCTTGGTTTTTGCCAAGCTTGGGAAAGAGTCCATAAGCAAAAATAAATATATATATTTAATGCATCTCGATATATTGCATGCATGTATATTTAATGCGCATATATATATATACTGAAGTCACCACAGCCTCTGGGCAAAACAGGCTTTTCCTGACCCAGCAGCCGTGCTGCTGCCAAGCAGGAGCCAGGTGAGCGCAGGAGGCAGAGGAGACCTTTTAAAACAGGGAAGTTTCACTGTTTCCTCAGGCTACAAGTTAGTAAATCAAGCTTTAAACCAGTCTGCCACTCGCTGCCATCCCCTGCAGCACACAGGCAGCAGCAGCATCATTCTCCCACAGGAGGGTTTAAAGCACTCCACAGAACAGATCCATGCCCGAGTCCTGGAGTCAGGTTTATTGCAAAAAAAAAAAAGGCAAAATATTGACTGCCCAAATCAAATGTTAGCCAGTCCAGGCAAAACAAGGGGCATGATGGATAATTGAAGGCAGCAATCCAAACTGCAGCGTGAAGTTTACACCCAGAGCAGCAGGTCCTGGAGCCAGCCTATGGAAAGGGTGCAGGAAGCCTCAGGGGGGCAAAACTACACAAGATCACTGTACAATTATTTCAATAGTAATAACAGAAATGGCTTACAATCATCATCAACATGAGCAGCTGTGTCCTTGTCGCCTCTCTGCAATGAGCAGGATGCCCCTGTGACTGGCACGGAGTCCCTAAGGGCAGGACAGGCTGTGGGCAGAGCCCTTCTCACTGTGTCCTTCATGCTGTGCCCACTGCACACACCAACCCCGCGGTGTGAGACTCCTGAGGGACAGCAGGCGGTCACCAAACACGGCCACAGCCCACCACCCCCAGCTGCTGGGGAGCAGCCCTGCCTGCAGCCTGCCTGCGTGGTCCCCACAAGCTAGAGAAAGCTGCAAACCCCCAGGAAAACAAGGGAAAACACAGGAAAAAAACCCGCCACTGAACCTCAATGTTGCTTGGTAATTGAAGTAGGGGTAAAAAAAAAAAAAAAAAAATCTTGTCTACTTGCAAGAGGCGAGGGAGCTGGCAGGGGTAGAGCTGCAGATGTGTGCCAGGCTCTCCCGACTGCCACAGCATCACCTGCGGGACCCCAAGCCAGGCCTGGGACACAGGTGTGCTGGCTGGGGAGAGCACAGGCAGGTGACGTGCACAGCACTGGTACAACCTGCTCAAGAAACCCCAGCCTATCCTTCCCAGACCTCAGAAAGCACAGAAATATTTCCAGTATGAACAGCGGTAAGCAGATTTCAATCTAGATGCAGTGGTAAGGCTTTTTCCAAGACAACCTCGGGATAGCCTGTCCGGCACAGGGCACGAGCTGCTGTCCTCTCCCCTCAGCAACGGACACATTTGGGCAGAAAGCCACCACAGTGACCGCCCGAGCCATGCAGAAAAACCTCCCCGCTGCCCTCCGGCCTCAGCACCCGCCTCCCACACACAGTAACACAGGAAACTCCCCTGAAAAATCCCCCAAGCAAACATTTCCAGGGAGAGGCAAACGGGTTAACAGCACACTGGCTCACCCTGTGTCCAAGCTGCTTGGAAAATTCCCCCCTCCCAGGCATCCTGCTCAGTGACTCCCATAGCCCGGCAATGCCAGATCCTCTGGCAGGCACATCTTGGCCACAGAGATGTTCCCTCACTTGGCCAGTCCAGCATTTTCTCAGCAAAAACAGTGGGTTTAAATCTGCCAAGGGAACACAGTCCCACAATGCAAGGAATTACACGTCTGGGGTGAGAGATGCAAGCATGGTGCCATGGGGAGGAAGATGCTCATAGGGACCAAACCTGCATTGCTAAAAACATGATTGCCGGCAGGCAACAACTAATTTGGGTGCGAAGGTTTTGTCTGACTTACAGACACCGTGAATGCTCTCCATCAGCTTTGCTTTTAACTAACGCTTTAAAAAAGTAAATCTCTCCACTGTAGACAGCGACAGCCAGAAACACAGCAGTTTTAATCAGAAAGGAAATGCATAAACCAAAAGCAACAGGATGAAATTAAAGGCAAGACTGAAAAGCTTGTTATTAATAGATGTCCTGTTTGCCTTTACAAATTTTATTATTAAAAGCAAATTGCCATGTCTTCAGCTGCAGCTTCAGTCAGCTCAGCTCTGAACCTTTCCTGCACAGCCCAGACAATCATCATTATCTTAGCAAAATACCAACTGGGGACAAAAGCGGTATGGAGGGAAGAAGAAAATACAGTCAAGGCTTGTTATTCTCGACAGGAAAGTTTCAGCATGCCACAGGTTTAATTAGAAGCGTCACCTATCATTAATATTTGACCGGTGCTTTCCAGTCCTCCCGACAGCGATTTCCATCTTCTCAAAACTTTAACTGCACACATGAACACTTCCACACAGCTGTTTATCCCAGGCCAAGCTATTTGTTTGATTTTTACTTATTTTTAGCCAAATGGCTAAGCTATTTCTGGGAATAAAGCTGTAGTTAGGAGACATCGAAGAGGAAACGGTTACAGGAATCTGAGAAGCCCTTAGGTCCCCCGGAACTTGAGAAACTCCTGCATCCCCATTTTCCAGGGAAGGAGCACCAATAAGGGATTGCAACCTTATGCTTTTTGCAGTGCCGGCTTCCCTATTTGAGCCTCCTTTTGACTCTCTGTGGTCAAGCATGGGCTGCCCTGTGGCTGCTACAGGGGAACTGGCCTGAGCATGCTGAATGCTGCTATCACGCTAAACACATCCTACAAAATAAAATTCCAGCAACTTTCATGAAGAGTCCAAGTGGCTTCATTAAAATCCATACTCTTTGGAAGCATGGGACTTCTCCAAGCAGAATTGCTACCTGGTGTCACAGAGATACCCCAGCCCCAACCTTTGCTGCTTGCAGGTTTTTGTCACATCAACAAAAGGAAAACACTCCCTGCAGAAGCTGGCAGCCAGGTACAAGGTATTTGACATACAGCCTCACTCTCCAGGTGTTCACAGGGCTGGACTGGGGGGAAAAGGACAATTCTTACAGCTGACTCCTACCTGTAAACATCTTTATTACTAGAACAGGAACCGCAGTCACACACTAATGTTCGGTTTATACTCCATGGAAAAAAAAAATGTGAAAGAAAATCACAGATACACTCTGTGTCCAAAAATAGATTTTATTACACACTTGCCGCACATCCTAAAGATGGGAGTGTAAATCAGCATCCTCCACTGCAGCCTTGGACACCTTCCACAAGCCATACTTCAGCATCCCCTGAGCTGGGCAGGGAGCAGCCCCACAGTGCCCACTGCACCCCAGGGGCTCTCCCCATCCACCCCTGCCCCTTCTCACCTATTCCCCAGTGCCAGTGGGGAATTTATTCCCCACCTAAAAAGTGACTTAGGGCCAATTCCCATTTTCAGACATCTGAATATCCACCGGTGGGGAACGTTCCTGCAGAGCTCCAGGCAGGACCTGCCCCCCAGGGCCCCATAACCAAGCTGGGGGTACCCCCACTGCTGGCAGCTGCACAGGACAGAGGGATGCATCCAGAGAACACCACTGCAGCCCAGGACAAGGCACAGAGCCACATGGATCCAGCCCAGGGACAACCACTGCACACCCACCGAAGAGGCACCTTCTTCCCCCAGCACCAAGCAAGGAGTGCTGAGAACCAGCAGCTCACAACAAGCCCAGCACTCACCAAAGACCAGGGATTTACCAGGGCACGGGCTGCACAGAGGATCAGGCCCCAAGGTATTTAATTAAACTGGAATAACACAACTAAGGACCTATTGTCACACACCGCACAAACACTCAAACACAAGAATTTTGCTCCCAATTACAGTATGTTTGTTGTTTTCTTACTTATCCTAGGTTTTGAACACGAACAGGAGAGTACCAGAGCAAGGAACTGCACTGACTGCAGAGGCAGGACACGCAGGACAGAGCACCAGGATGAACCAGCACCAGCCCACGGGCTCAGCCAGCACCAGGCACCCAAGAGGAGGGAGAGCACCCTGGGGTGCTTCACCCACCATCCCAGCCTTCCTGCACCATAAGCAGGGCCACAGCTCCCAGGACTCACCTCCAGAGCAGCCTTAAATAAAAACAAATTGGGAGGAAAACTGAAAACAATGAGGACATCAGTAACTTCTCCTTCTGCATTTCTCACTTATTTCTTACACCAGCCTGAGTGGGCACTGGCAGAGCTGTGGTGCAGAGCTGTGGCCCCGGCGGTACAGCTGCCTGCACGCACCCAAAGAATACACGGAGAGTAATACATGAGAAAAAGCACACTGTGATGCTTTTTTCTTTGATGCACAGCACAGAGGGACCAGCACTTCCCAGGAACTGGGAGTCAGGAACTGGACAGTGCTGACTGAGTGACCTCCAGCCCTGTGAGGAGCCCAGCAGAGCAGTGACCCAACCCCCTCCTGGACACCCACACTCTTCCCCACTTCACTCCCACACCCCCCCACACAACAGCCATACAAGCAGCAGGAGACTAAAAATAAGACTCAAGTGCTAGAATCCGTTTCCAAAAAGGAATTAAAGTTATATTTCAAATTGACATTATCTCCTAAAAGTGGATTAACCATGGCAATTCAATCCCACCTCCCTGCAGTGATCCCAGCCCCACTCTTCCTTTGACAGGCATTATTCCAGTGGTGCAAATCGAAGTTCAGAATCCAATTTGCTTCTGCAGAGGACGAGTGTGTACCCCCAGGTAGCTAAACAGACCCACATGCACCAGTTTACCCTTCTTGCTCTTTTTACCACCGCATTTCATATCCTATCCAGGACAGGAGCTTATAGGAGGGAAAAACAGAGCCACAGTCATGTTGACAGGGCAAGTCAAGTCCATTGTGCCTAAGCTGTGAGTTACAACTGAAAACAGGATTTTTAATATCTGTTGGTATTTATGAGCCTCAGGCACAGACCACACAGTGGAGAGGTCACTATGTTTGTCTGAGCAGCCCTATGGGACCTTAAGTGCCAGAAAATCTGCAGCCTCTAATAACTGCAGTGAATTTCTGCAATGCCACTGCCACAAGATGAGCACCCCTCGAAGCCCAGCAGTACCCACCCAGGACTGAGGGCAAACAGCACCTCAGGGACAGTTCCACAGGGATTGGCACAGGTCTCCCTCTCTTCCAATGGGGCAGGAGGGAGAGGTCTGACCGAAAGCTGCCCTGGCACCCTGCGGGGCTGGGGACAGAGCTGCAGCAGCACGGCAGGAGCTGCTCTATCGGCCACAGGCTGATACGGGGGCACCCGTGCCACTTGCACCAGCCTGATAACAAACTGAAATGCTGCTTGCAAAGCCAGGAGGTGGAAACAAAGCCTAAACCCCCACACCAACACTGCAGATGACCTGGCACTCCCTCCTGGTTCCTGAACAGAGCTGTTCCTCCAGCCAGAAAACCACCTCTACCCTTCCAAACAGGAGCTGCAACAGCTCAGCCCTGCACAAAGCATTTGGAAACACCCGGGATGTGCTCGGAATGTTTTTTCTCCACCTCGAAGGACATCACACGCCAGCAGCGCTGAAGGCCCCCTCCCCACGCCCAGGGACTGAGAGAGGTGACACAGAGACCGTGTGGGACCCCCGGGCAGGGCAGGGAGCGCTCCTCACGGGTGAAGAGGGTGCTGGATGCAGAGCCCGGCCGGGCACCTCCAGTTACCCGCTCACAGGAAGCAGCTGCCTAAAGCAGCTTTTAACAGAACTCAGCAGAGATGATGCCTCAAACCGCAAACGCCTCTCGACATGGCTGGGACAAAAACTCCTGCGAGGGTGGGTGGGGTAGGAAGCACTCAGGGCAGAGCTCAACTCGAAAGGCATCAAAGGCAGCAATTCAGGGCACTGAGTTTCCATCTGATCTATCCGTCCCCGAGGCTGCAAAACAATGGTTGTTGCGGTAGGTGTGTTCTAATCCAGAGCCTCCAACAGAAACGCAGGCTACAAACGAGAAAATCAACCCAAAATCAAACCCTTCCCTCCCCAAGCTCCGCAGAGCTACCTCCAGAGTCAAAAAGGAAGATTTATAGTCCCTTGTGCTACGTACAAGGCTGGACAACCTGGCACAAACATCCCGCTCCAAATCAGAAGCGAACTGGGAGCGCGGCTCCGGCCCTGCGGGCAGAGCCCATCGCCTCGGCAGGTAACCGGGGGAGCCCGGCGAGGCGGCTCCGGAGCCAGCACCACACAGCCCACCGCCCCAACTCCAGGAACTTTGCTAACTACGCACTGCGCAATCACTGACACTGCCGGATAAACAGCAGCGCCCGAAATTATGTTAAAACACTGGTTTTCTCACAATTGCTGCGGGGGAAAAAAATAAGCACAAAACCCAGCTTCAGATCTGAATAAGAGCAAAATAGGCAATTGAGTAATTGCATAGGCCAGGCCAAGCAATGAGGTCATGGTGAAATCTCCGAGCAGCTTATGTGGCAGCGGGAAGGGCTGGGGATGGGTCTGGCGGCGGGGGCTGCAGCCCGCAGCCCGCCCAGGCAGAGCAGCCACGCGGTCCGGGGAGCGCTGCCCGGCCGGGAAATCCCCTCCGACAGGTTGGGGGAGGAAAAAAAAAACAGGGTTTGGGCTCTGGCAGCACAGGCAACTTGTGGAGGGCTCGCAGGGTCGGTCGGAGCCGCCGATGAGGGGCCGGAGCCGCACCCCGCGGGGAAGAGGATGCGCCCGGCGCCGAGCTCCAGCGGGAAAACAACCCGGAGATAAGGCAAAGAGAAAATAAGAGCCAACTTTTCCCCGCCCGCCGCCCCGGCCCCGAACTCACCAGGCGGCTGAGGCTGCGGCGGAGCATCGCGGCGGCGCCCGGCCCCGCCGCGCTCACCGCCGCATCGCCCGGCCCGGCTCGGCTCCTA